>JAJKFL010000013.1:2082500-2285000 GCA_021186555.1 Reticulitermes speratus
AGAAATGGGTCCCTGTCGCCAAGATAAGTGTGTCCCTGTCGCCATGATAAGTGGGTCCCTGTCGCCATGATAAGTGTGTCCCTGTCACCATGATAAATGTGTCGCTGTCACCATAAGTGTGTCCCTGTCGCCATGATAAGCGTGTCCCTGTCACCACGATAAGTCGGTCCCTGTCACCACGATAAATCGGTCCCTGTCACCACGATAAGTCGGTCCCTGTCACCACGATAAGTCGGTCCCTGTCACCACGGCATGGCTCGTCCTCAGGTTGCGGATGGAGGAACGTCGTCCGGATATGGAGGGTAGCTGCGAATACATTGAATAAGCAGTCGCGGACAGCCGACAAAGGGCTGCCCTACAGCTTGTGGTTGGGCGACGTGCTAACAACTCCTCACCGTAAAAAATTACCATGTTACGAAACCCTATGCAAAGCCTCGGTGTCGGGCTCTTGTGAGTGCGGTAATGAACCTTCGGGTTCCATAAAACGCTGGGAATTTCTTGACTAGCTGACGACCTGTTAGCTTCTCAACACGGACTCTGCTCCATGGAGTTAGTTATTAAATAATAATTTTGTCATTCAGTGATTCTGGGAGGTTTGAGATTCGCACCGCGTTGTTGCTAAGGATTTGTCCTGTGAGACGGTACGCCGTGTCGTTTGCTACATAGTTATCGACGTTTCGAAGCATCATAACACCTGTTGCTGCAATGTCAAGCATGTCAACAAGAGACTACGTTGCCATGGAATTTGCCGACAGATCGCCGTGGAGCTGCGGCAACATCTCCGACTTTCATGCGAGGCGTGTAATCTAAACACAGATCGGCAGGCGGTACGTACGATGTACGTCGTATAGCAAGTTGCTTGTTTGCTCGACCCGCGAGATGCACACACTGCGGCAACACTGTGCCAGACAGGACGGTGCAACATTATGAAAGACTTGAATTTTTTAATACGTCTGTTCATCACTGTGGGCCGGGATGGCTCAGTCGGTATAGCGACTCGCTACGGACTGGACGGTCCGGGGATCGATCCCGTGGGGGCGAGATTTTCAGCACCTGTTCAGACGAGCCCTGGAGCCTACCCAGCCTCCTATACAATGGGTACCGGGTCATTCCTGGGGGTAAAGCGGCCGGGGCGTGGAGTTGACCACCCACCCTCATCTATTGCCAGGGTTAAAGAAAGAGTAGAGCTATACCTATACTCCCCCTCTGGGTCTTCATGGCCCTTTCTAGGGAGACTACTTTACCTTTATCTGGTAATCACTTTTTCATTTATTATGCCTTTCTCACTGATCTAGGCCACGCGATGGCGCAGTTGGTTGAGGCACTGCGCTATAAGCCGGAAGGTCGCGGGTTCGATTCCCGATGGTGTCATTGGAATTGTTCATTGATATAATCCTTACAGTCGCAGTATGGCCCTGGGGTCGACTCAGCCTCTAACAGAAATGAGTATCAGGAATATTTCCTGGGGGGTAAAGGCGGCCGATGCGTAGGTCTGACAACCTTACCACCTTCATGTGCCGATTGTCTAGAAATCTGGGAACCTCAACCTCCTGGAACCCTCAATGTCCTGTCCAGGCTTGTAATGGGGTTGCTTTACCTTTACCGGTCACTGATCTAACGCTGTAGAATGATGCGAAGGGATGCAACCGTTGCAGAATTCTTCCAGCGTACTGTACACTGCGAACAGCCCCAGGATTGTTGACTGAGTTCCCTGAGAGCTGTAAATCACGAGCATGTATCAGATATTCAATGGATAACCGAAGCAAATTGTTCCTATAGGATCCTGTGCAGATATCACGTGTGTCAGTAAATTATTTGTGTTGCCTTCTCTTTTATAGTTGTTTTGGGGCGGCGTAGCGCAGCAGGCGCCGTAAATTCAGCGACGCTTTGCGAAGTATTGGCAGTGCAGATAATAACGTTAACGGGTGTCCTAAACCGGGAAGCCCAGAAGGATCACATTTAAGGACTGTAGGATCAGGAGCGGGTTTATGCGATCGCGCTTTCCTCTGTGTGTGTCGCCACTTTAATTGTGACAAGTGGCCAGTGTCAGTGAAGGTGTGACACCACAGACCGCCACAACATCGTACTCTTAACTTACCGCACTCGGTAGTAACAACATGGCGTTGAGCGTCTTTGTGTAACGGTGAGTCTGTAGACGCCGTATAGTCTGGTAGCTAGGTACTAGCTTTTCGAAGAACCTGCTGCCTCTGATAACTATAAAGCTTGAACAACGTGTATAATTTAATTGCGTATTTAGTGACGTTGCCGATCCCAGTGGCTGCACGGTCTAAGGCATGAGTCTGCGACCTTTCGCGTGCTGGGATTGCGGGTTCAAATCCCGCCTAGGGCATGGATGTCTGTCTGTTGTATGTGTTGTGTGTTGTCAGGTAGAGTTCTATGCGACGGGCTGGTCACTCGTCCAGAGGAGTCCTACCGAGTGTGATGTGTCTGAGTATGATCGTGAAGCCTCGATAATTGGGAGGGCCAGGCACAGTAGGGGCTTTTGCGCCATGGAAGAAAAAATTTAGTGAGGTTGTGTGAACTGCAAAGTGTCTTTAGTATAATAAACTGCATGATAATTTCCAGTAAAATGTGTCAGCACAGTCGTGTGTCAGCACAGTTGTGTGTCAGCACAGTTGTGTGTCCGCACAGTTGTGTGTCCGCACAGTCGTGTGTCAGCACAGTCGTGTGTCAGCACAGTTGTGTGTCAGCACAGTTGTGTGTCCGCACAGTTGTGTGTCAGCACAGTCGTGTGTCAGCACAGTTGTGTGTCAGCACAGTTGTGTGTCCGCACAGTCGTGTGTCAGCACAGTCGTGTGTCAGCACAGTTGTGTGTCCACACAGTTGTGTGTCCGCACAGTTGTGTGTTAGCACAGTCGTGTGTCAGCACAGTTGTGTGTCCACACAGTTGTGTGTCAGCACAGTTGTGTGTCCGCACAGTCGTGTGTCAGCACAGTCGTGTGTCAGCACAGTTGTGTGTCCACACAGTTGTGTGTCCGCACAGTTGTGTGTCAGCACAGTCGTGTGTCAGCACAGTCGTGTGTCAGCACAGTTGTGTGTCCGCACAGTTGTGTGTCAGCACAGTCGTGTGTCAGCACAGTTGTGTGTCAGCACAGTTGTGTGTCCGCACAGTCGTGTGTCAGCACAGTTGTGTGTCAGCACAGTTGTGTGTCCACACAGTTGTGTGTCCACACAGTTGTGTGTCAGCACAGTTGTGTGTCCGCACAGTCGTGTGTCAGCACAGTCGTGTGTCAGCACAGTTGTGTGTCCACACAGTTGTGTGTCCGCACAGTTGTGTGTCAGCACAGTCGTGTGTCAGCACAGTTGTGTGTCCGCACAGTCGTGTGTCAGCACAGTCTTATGCCAGTATAGTTGTTTGTCCGCACAGTCGTGTGTCAGCACAGTTGTGTGTCCGCACAGTCGTGTGTCAGCACAGTTGTGTGTCAGCACAGTTGTGTGTCCACACAGTTGTGTGTCTGCACAGTTGTGTGTCAGCACAGTCGTGTGTCAGCACAGTTGTGTGTCAGCACAGTTGTGTGTCCGCACAGTTGTGTGTCAGCACAGTCGTGTGTCAGCACAGTTGTGTGTCCGCACAGTCGTGTGTCAGCACAGTCGTGTGTCAGCACAGTTGTGTGTCCACACAGTTGTGTGTCCGCACAGTTGTGTGTCAGCACAGTCGTGTGTCAGCACAGTTGTGTGTCCGCACAGTCGTGTGTCAGCACAGTCTTATGCCAGCATAGTTGTTTGTCCGCACAGTCGTGTGTCAGCACAGTCGTGTGTGAGCACAGTTGTGTGTCAGCACAGTTGTGTGTCCGCATAGTTGTGTGTCCGCACAGCCGTGTGTCAGCACAGTTGTGTGTCCGAACAGTCGTGTGTCAGCACAGTCGTGTGTCAGCACAGTTGTGTGTCTGCACAGTTGTGTGTCCGCACATTTGTGTGTCCACACAGTTGTGTGTCAGCACAGTCGTGTGTCAGCACAGTTGTGTGTCAGCACAGTTGTGTCCCAGGCGGTACTCGAAAGGCTGCTTGCATGAAACACGAACCATGAACATTAAACACTATTTTTAGTATGTTGTCGTCTGTATGGTAAATAATTCTTACGTTTATGGCTATTGTAATTGTAGGTGACTGTACTTCAGTGGGGTTTTTTTGAGACAAACATTTTTCGAACACAACAAAAAATGCGTGCCTGAGTGACTGTAGACTACAGAACGTGTTAAATGAACAAGTGTAAGCGAAATTACTCCATTTTTTTGTTGAATAGCACTGTCGATAAGAATACGTAACTTGTGCTGTTTGCACTGTAGCCCGTAGGACGTAGGCATGGTGGCAGTCTGAGCAGGGAACTGATGGTGCCCGCACACCACAGCTGTAGCACTCCATGCCTAGGTTAATGTAGAAAACACACTCCATCTTTTCCAACGCTTTTCTGAAATATGTTCATGCAAATTACAGCTCGAAAAATTATGGAGTTTATTTTACATACCACATTCGTTTCTAAATGGTCTTTCTTTTTTTGTTGGCAGGCTCGTAGCTGCCACAGTGCAGCTCCTAGCTACCAGATTTGTTGGTATGCCAAAGCTCACAAGTACATTTAGCTCCAAAAATATTGCATAGAGTAGTAAACGATTTTTTGTGCGTCTTGTGGGAAGATGGGAATCGCGAACAGCACAAGAACACACGTAAGTCTTGTGATTCAGGTTTACAGTGTGTGGGTTCGAGTCTCATTGGCACAAGTATCGGACAGCCTGAAGCTCGTTCAGTCATTAGTTCTGTTCATTATTTGATTTTATTTCTGTTGTCATACTTACGTAACGCATACATTTTTGTTGTCATACTTACGTAACGCATACATTTCTGTTGTCATGCTTACATAACGCATATATTTTTGTTGTCATGCTTACGTAACGCATACATTTCTGTTGTCATACTTACGTAACGCATACATTTTGTTGTCATACTTACGTAACGCATAGATTTTTGTTGTCATGTTTACGTAACGCATACATTTCTGTTATCATACTTACGTAACGCATAGATTTTTGTTGTCATGTACGTAACGCATACATTTCTGTTATCATACTTACGTAACGCATACATTTTTGTTGTCATACTTACGTAACGCATACATTTCTGTTGTCATGCTTACATAACGCATAGATTTTTGTTGTCATGCTTACGTAACGCATACATCTCTGTTGTCATACTTACGTAACGCATACATTTCTGTTGTCATGCTTACATAACGCATATATTTTTGTTGTCATGCTTACGTAACGCATACATTTCTGTTGTCATACTTACATAACGCATACATTTTTGTTGTCATACTTACGTAACGCATACATTTCTGTTGTCATGCTTACA
This sequence comes from Reticulitermes speratus, assembly GCA_021186555.1. NCBI lineage: Eukaryota > Metazoa > Arthropoda > Insecta > Blattodea > Rhinotermitidae > Reticulitermes > Reticulitermes speratus. Next base: position 2,087,868 of record JAJKFL010000013.1, read on the forward strand.
TAACGCATATATTTTTTTGTCATGCTTACGTAACGCATACATTTCTGTTGTCATACTTACGTAACGCATACATTTTTGTTATCATACTTACGTAACGCATACATTTCCGTTGTCATGCTTACATAACGCATATATTTTTGTTGTCATGCTTACGTAACGCATACATTTCTGTTGTCATACTTACGTAACGCATACACTTTGTTGTCATACTTACGTAACGCATAGATTTTTGCTGTCATACTTAGGTAACGCGTACATTTCTGTTATCAAACTTACGTAACGCATACATTTCTGTTGTCATACTTACGTAACGCATACATTTCTGTTATCATACTTAGGTAACGCATACATTTCTGTTATCATACTTACGTAACGCATACATTTCTGTTGTCATACTTACGTAACGCATACATTTCTGTTGTCATACTTACGTAACGCATAAATTTCTGTTGTCATACTTAGGTAACGCATACATTTCTGTTATCATACTTACGTAACGCATACATTTCTGTTGTCATACTTACGTAACGCATACATTTCTGTTATCATACTTACGTAACGCATACATTTCTGTTGTCATACTTACGTAACGCATACATTTCTGTTGTCATACTTAGGTAACGCATACATTTCTGTTATCATACTTACGTAATGCATACATTTCTGTTGTCATACTTACGTAACGCATACATTTCTGTTGTCATACTTACGTAACGCATTCATTTCTGTTATCATACTTACGTAACGCATACATTTCTGTTGTCATACTTACGTAACGCATAGATTTTTGTTGTGATGCTTACGTAACGCTTACATTTCTGTTATCATACTTACGTAACGCATACATTTCTGTTGTCATACTTACGTAACGCATACATTTCTGTTGTCATACTTAGGTAACGCATACATTTCTGTTATCATACTTACGTAATGCATACATTTCTGTTGTCATACTTACGTAACGCATACATTTCTGTTGTCATACTTACGTAACGCATGCATTTCTGTTATCATACTTACGTAACGCATACATTTCTGTTGTCATACTTACGTAACGCATAGATTTTTGTTGTGATGCTTACGTAACGCTTACATTTTGTTATCATACTTACGTAACGCATACATTTCTGTTGTCATACTTACGTAACGCATACATTTCTGTTATCATACTTACGTAACGCATACATTTCTGTTATCATACTTACGTAACGCATACATTTCTGTTGTCATACTTACGTAACGCATACATTTCTGTTGTCATACTTAGGTAACGCATACATTTCTGTTTTCATACTTACGTAACGCATACATTTCTGTTATCATACTTACGTAACGCATACATTTCTGTTATCATACTTACGTAACGCATACATTTCTGTTGTCATACTTACGTAACGCATACATTTCTGTTATCATACTTACGTAACGCATACATTTCTGTTGTCATACTTACGTAACGCATACATTTCTGTTATCATACTTACGTAACGCATACATTTCTGTTGTCATACTTACGTAACGCATACATTTCTGTTATCATACTTACGTAACGCATACATTTCTGTTATCATACTTACGTAACGCATACATTTCTGTTGTCATACTTACGTAACGCATACATTTCTGTTGTCATACTTAGGTAACGCATACATTTCTGTTGTCATACTTACGTAACGCATACATTTCTGTTGTCATACTTAGGTAACGCATACATTTCTGTTGTCATACTTACGTAACGCATACATTTCTGTTGTCATACTTACGTAACGCATACATTTCTGTTGTCATACTTAGGTAACGCATACATTTCTGTTTTCATACTTACGTAACGCATACATTTCTGTTATCATACTTACGTAACGCATACATTTCTGTTATCATACTTACGTAACGCATACATTTCTGTTATCATACTTACGTAACGCATACATTTCTGTTGTCATACTTACGTAACGCATACATTTCTGTTGTCATACTTAGGTAACGCATACATTTCTGTTTTCATACTTACGTAACGCATACATTTCTGTTATCATACTTACGTAACGCATCCATCTCTGTTGTCATACTTACGTAACGCATACATTTCTGTTGTCATACTTACGTAACGCATACATTTCTTTTGTCATACTTACGTAACGCATACATTTCTCTTTTCTACTTCATCCCAAGAACAGACGCCGTGCATATCGCTCAGAAGTTGATATGTTGGATTGTTCTTTCCACCTTTTCTTATGTTTAGCTGTGTCTTATTTTCTTTTGGTAGCGGCTGTCAGTTCCGGGATTATGGCTTCGTGTGACCTGTCTAAATGCCTTCAGTTAACTGCCAACAGCAATTATGCTGGCAACTTTTTTTTCGGTCTACCATCGTAGTGTTATGGTTTTATGTTGAATCTGTTCTTATAGTTATTTTCAGTATAAATTAAGAAATGTCTTTTTCTGTGCTTTAAAACTATAAGCCTGCATTTTTAAAGTATTTTCTTCCATCGTTATGTTTCTTTCTGAAATATAAGTACTTAGTTTTGCTACTGTAACTTTCAACAACCTTTCTTACAAGTCCGCCCACTCCTATTAGCGTTATGTAAACAGTACACAGCCGATCGCAGTGGCCGCTCGGTCTAAGGTGTGGGTCTGCGGCCGTTCGCTTAATGGGATTGCGGGTTCGAATCCCACCGGGGGCATGGATGTCTGTCTGTTTTGAGTGTTGTTTGTTGTCAGGTAGAGGTCTCTGCGACGGGCTGATCACTCGTCCAGAGGAGTCCTACCGAGTGTGGTGTGTCTGAGTGTGATCATGAAGCCTCGATAATGAGGCGGCCTAGGCCCCCAAGGGGCTGTCGAGCCATTAAATAAAAACAGTACACAAAGTATATTAACGCCGCCAGACCAATTCTCACACTTTCGCATCCCGATAAATAACAAAGCAACAAGTTAGAACACATTAGACATTTGCTCTTCTTCGTTAAAGTAATACGTTTCTATTCTCTAGGTTTAATCGGGCCTAACCAAAGGGCGCCAGTATTGTCTGCGAATTATTTGTGACTTGATTAAGCTGTCGTTAGGCGCCTGTCTAGGAGGATACGTTGGGCGGGGCATTTCCGGGAGGGGCTACAAACACAGCAACACTAGCGCAGCGAGTGACGAATTTTATCAAAGATTTAGGTTTATTTAAGGGAGCGTTGTGAGCTGATAATGTGTCGTCGAATTATATTAAAATTATTGGCCAAAAATTGGTGAAAGCAAGGGCTAACGTCCAATTTTAGTGTCTCATCCCAGTATTTGACTGAAGATGTTGGGGATGCAACAAAGAAAACGTCCGTTACTTTAACCGGTAGGCAGGACAGATGTCAGTCACAACGTACTGACAGGCAGTAGGATTGCAAACCGCTGCACACTGAGCATTCTCTGAGGATAGTCATGGCGCCTGGGTTTGTGTAAGACTAGTCTGAAGTGTGTAAGACTAGTCTGAAGTGTGTAAGACTAGTCTGAAGTGTGTAATACTAGTCTGAAGTGTGTAAGACTAGTCTGAAGTGTGTAAGACTAGTCTGAAGTGTGTAAGACTGTATGAAGTGTGTAATACTAGTCTGAAGTGTGTAAGACTAGTCTGAAGTGTGTAAGACTAGTCTGAAGTGTGTAAGACTAGTCTGAAGTGTGTAAGACTAGTATGAAGTGTGTAATACTAGTCTGAAGTGTGTAAGACTAGTCTGAAGTGTGTAAGACTAGTCTGAAGGTGTAAGACTAGTCTGAAGTGTGTAAGACTAGTCTAGTGTGAGACTAGTTGGTGTGTAAGAACTAGTCTGAAGTGTGTAAGACTAGTCTGAAGTGTGTAATACTAGTCTGAAGTGTGTAATGTCGATGTGTCTAGTCTGAAGTGTGTAATCTAGTCTGAAGTGTGTAAGACTAGTCTGAAGTGTGTAAGACTAGTCTGAAGTGTGTTAATGACTAGTCTGAAGTGTGTAAGACTAGTCTGAAGGTGTAAGACTAGTCTAAGAGTGTACTAGTCTGAATGTGTAGACTAGTTGAGTGTAAGACTAGTCTGAAGTGTGTAAGACTAGTCTGAAGATGTGTAAGACTAGTCTGAAGTGTGTAAGACTAGTCTGAAGTGTGTAAGACTAGTCTGAAGTGTGTAAGACTAGTCTGAAGGTGTAAACTAGTCTGAAGTGTGTAAGACTAGTCTGAAGTGTGTAAGACTAGTCTGAAGTGTGTAAGACTAGTCTGAAGTGTAATAGTGAAGGACTAGTTCTGAAGTGTGTAAGTCAAGGAACTAGTCTGAAGTGTGTAAGACTAAGTCTGAAGTGTGTAAGACTAGTCTGAAGTGTGTAAGACTAGTCTGAAGTGTGTAAGTACTAGTGGAAAGTGTGTATGTTAGGGTAAGACTAGTCTAATGAAATGTGAAGTGTGTAAGACTAGTCTGAAGTGTAAGACTAGTCTGAAGTGTGTAAGACTAGTCTGAAGTGTGTAAGACTAGTCTGAAGTGTGTAAGACTAGTCTGAAGTGTGTAAGACTAGTCTGAAGTGTTAAGTTGAAGACTAGTCTGAAGTGTGTAAGATAGTCTGAAGTGTGTAAGACTAGTCTGAATGTAGTAGTTTGTAAGACTAGTCTGAAGTGTGTAAGACTAGTCTGAAGTGTGTAAGACTAGTCTGAAGTGTGTAAGACTAGTCTGAAGTGTGTAAAGTCTAGTACTGAAGTTGAGAGTGTAATAGTCTAAGTTGAAACTATCGAAGTGTGTAAGACTAGTCTGAAGTGTGTAAGACTAGTCTGAATTGGTAGTGTAAGACTAGTCTGAAGTGTGTAAGACTAGTCTGAAGGTGTAAGACTAGTCTGAGTGTGTAAGACTAGTCTGAAGTGTGTAAGACTAGTCTGAAGTGTGTAAGACTAGTCTGAAGTGTGTAAGACTAGTCTGAAGTGTGTAAGACTAATCTGAAGTGTGTAAGACTAGTCTGAAGAGTGTAAGACTAGTCTGAAGTGTGTAAGACTAGTCTGAAGTGTGTAAGACTAGTCTGAAGTGTGTAAGACTAGTCTGAAGTGTGTAATACTAGTCTGAAGTGTGTAAGACTAGTCTGAAGAGTGTAAGACTAGTCTGAAGTGTGTAATACTAGTCTGAAGAGTGTAAGACTAGTCTGAAGTGTGTAAGACTAGTCTGAAGTGTGTAAGACTAGTCTGAAGTGTGTAAGACTAGTCTGAAGTGTGTAAGACTAGTCTGAAGAGTGTAAGACTAGTCTGAAGTGTGTAAGACTAGTCTGAAGTGTGTAAGACTAGTCTGAAGTGTGTAATACTAGTCTGAAGTGTGTAAGACTAGTCTGAAGTGTGTAAGACTAGTCTGAAGTGTGTAAGACTAGTCTGAAGTGTGCTCTTAACTGTCAAAGACGTTGGTCTTTAAAAGCTGCAAGCTTCTGCCAAAGGTCTGTCACACTGAGGGAGGAACATAGGCTGAGGGTGTTCGAGAATAGGGTGCTGAGGGGGATATTTGGGTCTGAGAGGGACGGGGTAACAGGGGAGTGGAGAAGACTACATAACGAGGAACTTAATGATCTGTACTGATCACCAAATATTATTCGGGTGATCAAATCAAGAAGAATGAGATGGGCGAGGCATGTAGCACGTATGGGTGAGGGGAGAGGTGCACACAGGATTTTGGTGGGGAGACCTAAGGGAAGGAGACCACTTGGAAGACCCAGGCGTAGATGGGAGGATAATATTAAAATGGAATCTTTAAGAAGTTGGATGGGGGGCATGGACTGGATTGATCTGGCTGAGGATAGGGACAGGTGGCGGGCTGTTGTGAGTGCGGTAATGAACATTCGGGTTCTATAAAACGCGGGGAATTTCTTGACTAGCTGACGACCTGTTAGCTTCTCAAGAAGGACTCTGCTCCGTGGAGTTAGTTCAATACTTGGTTTTGGTAAGAAAATATGAAGGAAAGAGGCCACTTGGAAGATCTAGGCGTAGATGGTACGTAATGTTACAATGGATTTTTAAGAAACAGTTTAGGAGAACGTGGATTGAATTCTTCTGGCTCAGTTTACGACAAATTAGCAGGTTGTTTTGACACGGTAACGAATTTTCAGTTTGCATGAATAGAGGGAATTTACTGACTGGGTGAGCAACTATTATCTTCTGAAGGAGGACCCTGTCCTAATGGAGTCAGTCAGACAGTTAGTTAGTTAGTTAGTTAATTGGTTAACGACTTGCTTGATCGACGAATTCCCTGTCGCCTTCCCATCGAACTAATGGCATATAATGCCAGCTGGCCAATCCTGGATCCCTCCGTGGCGATGTCGCCTGTTTCAGCCAGGCGCCGAACTCTACGAGTCTAATTAAGACTGCATTTAAACTAACGGCCACTAATTCTCATTAAGAGGTGCAGTCGCCACCACTCGATGATTTCTTCCCTCCCCCCTGAGATTTCCGTGTTGCTAAACGACAGTACTTACTAATTACTTACAGAAAAAGAGAACAGAAACGTTCTCCTGAATCACTTCATCTCTGCCGGTGATAATTATGTTTTGTAATTGTAAGCGATGTGGCCGTGAGCAGGAATATGGTAACTTTATGGTAACTTTATGGTAACTTTAAAGAACTTTAAATTGTGTTCTGCAGCGCTGTGGAGTTAGTTGCACAAACTGTGGCCACTTATTATTATGAAAATTTATGGTGTATTGAGTGACTTATTATTATGCAAATTTAATGTGTATTGAGTCAATTATTATGCAGATCTATGGTGTATTGAGTGACTTCTTATTATGAAAATTTTTGTGTATTGAGTCAATTATTATGCAGATCTATGGTGTATTGAGTGACTTCTTATTATGCAAAATTTTTGTGTATTGAGTCAATTATTATGCAGATCTATGGTGTATTGAGGCATTTCTTATTATGACAATTTTGCTTATTGAGTCAATTATTATGCAGATCTATGGTGTATTGAAGTGATTTCTTATTATGCAATTTTTTTTATGTTATTGAGTAAATTATTATGCAGATCTATGGTGTATTGAGTGACTTCTTATTATGCAATTTTTTTGTGTATTGAGTCAATTATTATGCAGATCTATGGTGTATTGAGGCATTCTTATTATGACAATTTTATGTTTATTGAGTCAATTATTATGCAGATCTATGGTGCATTGAGGACTTATTATTATGCAAATTTATTGTTTATTGAGTCAATTATTATGCAGATCTATGGTGTATTGAGTGACTTATTATTATGCAAATTTTACTGTTATTGATAAATTATTATTCAATGGATTCGAGTTGGATGTGTTACACGCGTAACGTGATCCAAGTGCGTCTGCACTTGACGTTGTAACGGTGTTAGACGTCGGGTTTACTTCTGCGTCGCACTGTCCAGTCAGACTATGTCATGAAACAGACGAAGATCACTGTCGCGTGGAATGTGACGTCGTGTAGTTTGGTAGATACGTACTAACGCTTTGGAGAAACCCACGTCCTCCATCTTCAGGTTATAAGTACCGACAATGATGGTCCAAACCCTAAGGTTTGTAATTTGTATTCGCGAAGTGCCTGGTTCGCATCTCGGACGGGACACGAACGATCATGAGTGCCTATAAGTAGGCCACGGCCAGTTCAGTTCGCATCCTTTCCGATTTATTATTCATGCATCGGCGTAGTTAAGTGACTCATAAATTAATATATCTAGATTAGTAGGTTCGTTGACGCCTTGGTAGCCGTCTAACTACACGGCGTGACGTCAGTGAAGACAGCTCTGTTGTCAGACGGTAAGCAGCTTCAGCATGCTGCTTGAAGCAATCTGCTTGCTGCAGCTGTGATTACAAATTTTGAGCAATGAGAATTCGTGTGCCTGTCTGGAAACTGTCTAAGCTATCGCTAGCTGACCGGCAATTATTATTATTATTATGTGATTTATCATGCGGAAAGTTTTATGAACAGATTTCCCTTGAGGTCGTGTCGGACATATCATGACTGACGAGGTCAGCGAAAGGTCTCCCTGCGCGTACGCACGAGGTCGATCTGGGACCTGTACATATGACGTTGATAGCGGACAAATTGATACTGGAACGTGTGTCTCCTCAGTTACTTCTGATTTAACCTGTTAGCATCATTCCACCAATGCTCCATATGCATTCGTTAAAGCATTACCGACGCTACATAATGTCAGCAACTGACAGCTACATAATGTCAGCAACTGACAACATTGGGGTCTTCGCTGTTCTGGGATCTTAATGCAGCGTAGGTTTTAAGCGTCAAGCAATCCAAATCTCGTTGAACTGCTTGTCCCGAAACGTCGGTAACCTACTACCATACATTGCTATGGAACATCTAAGAAAAACGAAGATCTCAACTACACAACGGCGGAAGCCTGAAATCTCTGACAGTGTCGTTAAATAGGACAGTAAAATGTTTTTTCTTTGCAGAAAGGACAGAGATGGGAAGTTGAAATGGACAGCCAGGCGTACAGTTGCTGACAAACTTCTAGCAACAGTTGCAGATACATCAAAATGGCGCTCGAACCGAGTAGTTGAATGGAAGAGCTCCCACGAAGTTGGCCGACGCTATCACCGGAACTCAAGGTAGGCCTCGATATTTTGCCCATGAACGTTGTGCCTATACTGTCAGCTACTTTGTTGCGCAACTACTGTTTTGGAACACTGTGGATACAGTTTCTGAACAGCGTTCTGTATTCACACGTACCAACGCGGCGTGACGAACAGATAACAAAACGCTCTCGCTACCGTAACAATAGCGGCGTAACTGAAGTGTGACGAGCAGCAAGTTTGAATTTCAGTGAAAGAAATAACCGCTGACTTCTTTATAGGTGACACAACCGCCATGACGTCTGCACGCTCACTTATACGTTTTTGGAATTCAGTTGTACTGCGATAACTGCGGGACGAGGTAGATTTTGAACAGGGATAGACCGTGACCTTGCGATGGGTACCGGGTCGTGCCCGGGGGTAAAGCGACCGGGGCGTGGCGTTAACCACCCACCCCCACCTAGCGCCGAGGTTAAAGAAAGAGTAGAGCTATACCTCTGAGCAGCGGGCTAACATCCACGTCTTCTGTAAGTTAGGGAAATGGGCAGCGCCACCTCGTGTGGGCCTTGGTGTGTGGTCTGTGCAGTTGGAGCTGTGCGACTGTTACTGTACGGCCAATTTGTAAACGGCCAAAAATGGCTAGAAACGAGGACATGAGCGTGATAAGACAGTACAGTTATGTTATTATGCCGAGGTACACGGTAATAATACGCTAATTTATTGTGTTCGAATTTGTGCTGAATATCATGAAAGATGAATAATGGAAACTTCATCGTTTTAAATTTTCTGTTTTGTTCCACTGCATCAATTTTGTCTTCTGGTACAAGTCGTCATCATCATCATCATTATCCTATTCTATTCTGTATTAGACCACGTGACCTGTTACGCAATTTTATACCATCTCTCCTTGGTTCGTACTTAACTTCCGTTCACGTGGTCTTCAGTTCCAAGTATAATCTGTTACAGACATAAAGACGTAAGGCTTATGTGCCAGAATGCCAGAGATATACATTAAGAGCCGTCAGTTCATATATTTATCCCTCTGTAGGCTACAGTCGATGGAGATCTTAGTCTTGAAGTTGAGACACGCGGGCACAAAAAAGGAAATACCGGCGAAATGGGATTTTGTAAATACTTTTGTTTAATTATGTTTGATTATTTTATATAGTTTGATAAGAATGCTACATAAGTTAACTATCTCAAGACTAAAGTTGAATGAATTACATTAGAGCTTGATTCCGTACCGCGCAGTAAACACACTCCGTCTCAGTTATACAAACCAGTCAGTTAATGTTGTACAGTGAAATAATCGCTGTTTGTTCTCAGATCCACACAAAACACATAAATACAGTCCGTACCGCGCAGTAAACACACTCCGTCTCAGTTATACAAACCAGTCAGTTAATGTTGTACAGTGAAATAATCGCTGTTTGTTCTGAGATCCACACAAAACACATAAATACAGTCCGTACCGCGCAGTAAACACACTCCGTCTCAGTTATACAAACCAGTCAGTTAATGTTGTACAGTGAAATAATCGCTGTTTGTTCTGAGATCCACACAAAACACATAAATACAGTCCGTACCGCGCAGTAAACACACTCCGTCTCAGTTATACAAACCAGTCAGTTAATGTTGTACAGTGAAATAATCGCTGTTTGTTCTGAGATCCACACAAAACACATAAATACAGTCCGTACCGCGCAGTAAACACAGTCCGTCTCAGTTATACAAACCAGTCAGTTATTGTTGTACAGTGAAATAATCGCTGTTTGTTCTGAGATCCACACAAAACACATAAATACAGTCCGTACCGCGCAGTAAACACACTCCGTCTCAGTTATACAAACCAGTCAGTTAATGCTGTACAGTGAAATAATCGCTGTTTGTTCTGAGATCCACACAAAACACATAAATACACTGTGTGGGCAGAACGTAGATTTGTGAATGTTATACTTGGTGGTACATATAGTAACCACTGGGCTTTAAAGGAGTTGCGATAAGAAGAACACAGCTTGTGTATTAGGCTTTCGTCTCATGTTAGCCTATTCGAGCAAATCGCTCATAAAATGTAGGCCTAAGTTACAATTTTATGCTCGTGTCGCACTATCATATTGTCTCTCTTGCGGGCGGTGTCTGTACCGGTCACATTGTGCAAGACAAATGTTGCAATGACGTCTTCGCTCTGTCATAAAGTTCATTCCACTAGCTTATACTAAAAATTCAAACTGTGGCCTCGTCTTTCAACGGAAATTTTTTCCGAGTGTTCTGAAACTAATACGACATTCGACAGGCGATAATCGTGAAATGAATATGAAATGTCGTCGTTCAGACGAAAGTGAGAAGGAAACCAGAAAACGGATGAAAAGTCACAAAGAAGAAACGTTTTATACTAATTGCATTATTTTTGGTAGTAAGTGTGAATGTCCGAGTTGGGGACACAACGTGACATGTCGTGTGTGTTAGGTAGTGTAGACTGTGCGAGACTGTAGTAGACTGTGCTGTAGACTGTACTGTAGACTGTACCGACAGCAGTATGAACTGCGTGAGTGTACGAGTGTGTGCGTGAGTGAGTGCGTGAATGTATAAGTACGTGAGTGAGTGCGTGAGTGGTGCGTGAGTTAGTGAGTAAGCGCGTGAGTGAGTAAATGCGTGAATAAGTGAGCGCGTGAGTGAATAAGTGAGTGAGTGAGTGAGTGCGTGATTGAGTGAGTGAGTGTGTGAGTGAGTGAGTGATTGAGGGAGTGAATGCGTGAGTGAGTGTGTGAGTAAGTGCATGAGTGAATAAGTTTGTATGTGAGTGAGTAAGTGAGTAAGTCAGAGAGTGAGTGAGTGCGTGAATGCGTGAGTGCGTGCGTAGGTGAGTGAGTGCCCCTTCACACAGTCGAGAGTCATATCTGAGCACAGTGCTGAGAAATAGAATTCACGTTTATATCTCAGCCCTTTATAAATCTCTGAAGTGTTAAGTTAATCTAAGTGACATAACACTTGTGTCACAGCAGGTACACTGCACCTCCGGTACACTGCACCTCCGGTACACTGCACCTCCGGTACACTGCACCTCCGGTACACTGCACCTCCAGTACACTGCACCTCCAGTACAAACACGAATCTGTTTGTAATCTGTGGTCTTTTGGGTAATTACACGGCGTCGTGTGGTAATTATTTACCGACGTTTCGGGACAACGTGTCGGTCCCATCTTCACGGGTCAAGATTCCAAGGAGGAAAGAATCTGTTTGTTTTTACAATTACGACAGTCGTAACAAACAAATGAATACAATCTGTGGAAAATACGGAGTGTCTAAATTTTGCAGCATTTTTTTTGCACAGGCTGTAGTAACAATACTGCTGACTTAATTTTTTCTGAATTGGATCTTGAAGAAATAACTTCAAACTCGCAGCGAGCGCCTCGGTCTCGCAGCGAGCGCTCGGTGTCTCGCAGCAACACAGCAGCTGTAATGGCTCAAGTAATACGTAAACACGGGTGTAATTCATTCTGCTATTTACTTTTCTCCTTGGCGGAGGTCAACACGACATTCATCACGTGACCGTGACAAGTCCAGCCCTTTGCTTCTCTCACCTTCGTCCAGTCTTCGCAGGATGCTGGCCAGAGAAATTACTGCCGAATTTGATAACAAACACTGAAGCTGTAAAGGTAAAGGTCACCCTATAACAAGCCACGAAGGCCCAGAGGGGGAGTAGAGGTATAACCCTACTCATTCTTTAACATCGGCACTAGTTGAGCGTGGGTGGTCAACGCCACGCCCCGGCCGCTTTACCCCCGGGAAATAGACCCGTGCCCATTGTATAGGAGGCTGGATGGGTCCCAGGGCCGGTCTGGACGGCTTCGAAAAATCTCGTCCCCACTGGGATTCGATCCCCGGACCGTCCAGCTCGTAGCGAGTCACTATATCAACTGAGCTATCGCGGCCCACACTGTCGCCGTAACAAATATTAAAAAAAAAAAGGTTTTGGATTTTAAATGTTATTGATTGAGAATTGTCATCAGTTGAGTCAGAAATACACAGTTGCTGAGCTGAAGCCACAGACCACCGCGCCCGCCAACACCTGTAGGCCTGTTGAAGACGTCAAGTGTGCTGCCATCACGTGACAGACGCAGCGGACACAGTTATCACACGGTGTGACAAGTGTCTCAACCGTCTGGCGGACCGTGTTGAAAAACAGCTTATCGGTGACGTCTTTATGTGTGTTGTAATGTTAGCACTATGTGTGGCTACTATAAGCTTACTTTCTGACACACTTTCATAAACAGCCCGACATTACCGTTGCCTTACGCTACCGTACTTGGTGTATCGACGCCACGACGACGACTGACATTACTTGTTAATTCAGTAACACTGATCGTTGTAATGAGACAAGGGAGTTTATTCAGGCGCTACCGCCGGTCTGGATGGTATTGCTATAGAACCAAACGTAGCCCTCTCTTACCGAGACATATCTCGCTCAAAGTGTATGTGGCTGTTTTGTCACGTTCCTCCCATTTTATCCTTGGCATCATTATCCTAGCCACATTAATCGACTGAAACACAATGGCTACTCTACATACCAGCTGCTTAAATATTGAAAGACCACGTGTTTTAAACACAGAGTGTTATATATGTGTTTCGTGTGATTTTCAGAATAAGCCGCTACTGTTTTCCGAAATATCTTTAATTGGTAAGGCAGATACGGTGTGTTTTTTGTGAGTTAGAAACTGAGTTTTTGGATTATGTTTTTATTTACACGAACGTAATGCTTGCAGCTGTTGATCGCATTAATGATGAAGTCTGTTGTACATCGCGGCAGTGCAGCACGAAGTGTCTGCTCTGTAAATGGCAGACTCGCATTTCAACGTGGCGTATGAAACGCGAAATATAACCCCTTGTATTTATGAGAACTCGGAGATAGTTTTGAAACGCCATCCTGTTGTGTTAGAAACACGAGACGTGGCGCGCAAAGCCCGCTCAAATACACTCAAATTTCACACGGAACAGACATAGCATGAAACATGTGGAGCGTAGCGGAAGGATTATGGATTTGATTACGACTGCCGTCAAAGTAACTGAAAATAAGGCAAAGGTAAAGGTAAGGTTCTCTTTAGAACACGCCACGAAGGCCCAGAGGGGAGTAGAGGTATAGCTCTACTCTTTCTTTAACCCTGGCACTAGATGAGGGTGGATGGTCAACACCACGCCCCGGCCGCTTTACCCCCGGGAAAAGACCCAGTACCCATTGTATAGGAGGCTGGGTAGGCCCCAGGGTCGGTCTGGACGGGTGTTGAAAATCTCGCCCCACCGGGATTCGATCCCCGGACCGTCCAGCTCGTAGCGAGTCGCTATACCGACTGAGCTATCGCGGCCCACAACTGAAAATAAATGAAGTAAAATTTTGGTGGCGTTTAAGGATGTGAGAACGCTTGAGCAAAAAATAATTACTCAGAACACAGCAGTTGAGGAAATTAGAAGAATTCTTAATGTTACACGTAACCAGTACAGTTGCCTTACATATAGGCTACAAGTTTTATTTCCAACTCCTGCGCACATTGCAGTGCAGAACGATCAGTCATGGTGCAAACATCGGGCGTCAAGGCCTTGGGTCTGCACCCCATAAAAACCCTTGGGTCTGCACCCCATAAAAAACCCTTGGGTCTGCACCCCATAAAAAACCCTTGGGTTTACACCCATAAAAACCCTTGGGTCTGCACACCATAAAAAACGCTTGGGTCTGCACCCAAAAAATAACCCTTGGGTCTGCACCCCATAAAAACCTTGGGTTTACACCCCATAAAAACCATTGGGTCTGCACCCCATAAAAACACTTGGGTCTACACCATAAAACCCTTGGGTCTGCACCCCATAAAAACCATTGGGTCTACATCCCATAAAAACCATTGGGTCTGCACCCATAAAAACCCTTGGGTCTGCACCCCCTAAAAACCTTGGGTCTGCACCCCATAAAAAGCCATTGGGTCTGCACCCCATAAAAAACCCTTGGGTTTACACCCCATAAAAACCCTTGGGTCTGAACCCCATAAAAACACTTGGGTCTACACCCCATAAAACCTTTGGGTCTGCACCCCATAAAACCATTGGGTCTACATCCCATAAAAACCATTGGGTCTGCACCCCATAAAAACCCTTGGGTCTGCACCCCCTAAAAACCCTTGGGTCTGCACCCCATAAAAACCATTGGGTCTACATCCCATAAAAACCATTGGGTCTGCACCCATAAAAACCCTTGGGTCTACACCCCTAAAAACCCTTGGGTCTGCACCCCCTAAAAACCCTTGGGTCTGCACCCCATACAAAGCCCTTGGGTCTGCACCCCATAAAACCCTTGGATCTTCACCCATAAAAACCATTGGGTCTGCACCCCATAAAAACCCTTGGGTCTACATCCCATAAAAACCCTTGGGTCTGCACCCCATAAAACACTTGGGTTTGCACCCCATAAAAACCCTTGGGTCTGCACCCCATAAAAACCCTTGGGTCTGCACCCCATAAAAACCCTTGGGTCTGCACCCCATAAAAACCATTGGGTCTACATCCCATAAAAACCATTAGGTCTGCACCCATAAAAACCCTTGGGTCTGCACCCCCTAAAAACCCTTGGGTCTGCACCCCCTAAAAACCCTTGGGTCTGCACCCCATACAAAGCCCTTGGGTCTGCACCCCATTAAAACCCTTGGATCTTCACCCCATAAAAAACAATTGGGTCTGCACCCCATAAAACCCTTGGGTCTACATCCCATAAAAACCCATGGGTCTGCACCCCATAAAACTTGGGTTTGCCCCATAAAAACCCTTGGGTCTGCACCCCATAAAAACCCTTGGGTCTGCACCCCATGAAACAGGGATATTTAATACATGTTTGGGGACAGCCTTTTGCATTGTAACGTTTTATGTTTCAATAATGTACGTGTAGTGGGCCGCGATAGCTCAGTCGGTTATAGCGACTTGCTACGGGATGGACGGTCCGGGGATCGAATCCAGGTGGGGGCGAAAGTTTTCGCAGCCGTCCAGACCTGCCCTGGGGCCTACCCAGCCTCCTGTACAATGGGTACTGGGTGTCTTTCCATGGGGTAAAGCGGCTCGGGCGTGGAGTTGACCACCCACCCCTATCTAGTGCCACAGTTAAAGAAAGAGTAGAGCTATACCTCTACTCCCCTCTGGCCTTCATGGCCTGTTACAGGGTGACCTTTACCTTTAACTTTACATGTATTTTAATGTGCACAGTTTTAGTGATAGTATACTGACAGTAACTGACAGCTGTACAAAAAGTTAATATGTGTATATACCATTTACGGACGTCTTATGTCTTTGTGATATTGGCCCCTTGATGATGGCTACAATACGTAGCCGAAACATGTAGCAGCATAAAAATTAGTTGTGTGCTCCCGTCCGTCGGTGAAGAGTTCTGTTTATGCAGAAGCACCGCGATTCAGCCGAACGACTATCGTGCAGTAGACTGCAGACTATCGTGCAATAGACTGCAGAGCCGCAAGTGGGTTTAGTCGGAGCTCCGAAGTTAAATTGAAAAGCCTCAAGTAAGCTCGCTTTGTATGCACCAATGTTCGACCTTATTCTCCGTGCAAATGGCGGCCGATCGTTTTGCTTCCAAAATGCTGCCTTTAGTATTCAAACCACCTCACCCTCCCCTATTACTGGCCAGCTTCAGCTTGGCCTGATAGGTCCACAAGGAGCTTTCCTACATGTATTAAACATATTCCTGTGGCTTTATTCACAATTTCCTTTCGCAATGTTAATCGTATCGAACTGCCCATCTCAACTTTCACAATAGAACCAGGCCCTTCATTTCTCTGTAGTCGCGGCAGGGTCCATTAAAAGTAATACTTAGCAGCATTCAGGAGTGTGAATTAATGGAGCATCTTTTCTTTTTTGAATGGCTCGACAGCCCCTTGGGGCCTAGGCCGCATCATTTTTCGAGGCTTTACGATCACACTCAGACACACCACACTCGGTAGGACTCCTCTGGACGAGGATCAGCCCGTCACAGAGACCTCTACCTGACAACACACAACACTCACAAGAGACAGACATCCATGCCCTCAGCGGGATTCGAACCCGTAATCTCAGTAAGCGAGCGGCCGCAGACCCACGCCTTAGACCGTGCAGCCACTGGATCGGCCAATGTGGCATCTACCTTAAGTAATAAATGTGGTGTGTGGGAGTGATTGAGTAAGTCACACCCTGATTGCCATGTCAGCAATTGTTAATAGTTGTGTTGTGTAGTCCGTGGACATAAGGGAATATTCAGGTTATTAATTAACAGTTAATAAATAATTTTTAAGTCGTGTGTCAAGTTTACATGTACTTTAGCCTGTGGAACACCTCGGTTTGCTGTGTCAGGTTTATAGTAGAACCAAGTTAGAGGTGAGTGTGATACTGATGTGCTGATACAGGTTTATTGTGAGATTACAGGGTTGGGGAAGTGATCTTGAGATTTATGTGAGGTGAGTGTGATACGATGTGCTGATACAGTTTATTGTGAATTACGGGTTGGGAATGATCTTGAGATTTATGTGAGGTGAGTGTGATACTGAGTGCTGATACAGGTTGATTGTGAGATTACAGTTGGGAGATCTAGATTTATGAGTGAGAGTGATCGGGATGTGGATAGGTAGGATCTTGAGATTTATGTGAGTGATGTGAACTGATGTGCTGTACAGGTTATTGTGAGATTACAGGGTTGGGGAAGTGATCTTGAGATTTATGTGAGTGAGTGTGATACTGATGTGCTGATACAGGTTTATTGTGAGATTACAGGGTTTGGGGAATGATCTTGAGATTTATGTGAGGTGAGTGTGATACTGATGTGCTGATACAGGTTTATTGTGAGATTACAGGGTTGGGAAGTGATCTTGAGATTTATGTGAGTGAGTGTGATACTGATGTGCTGATACAGGTTTATTGTGAGATTACAGGGTTGGGGAAGTGATCTTGAGATTTATGTGAGGTGAGTGTGATACTGATGTGCTGATACAGGTTGATTGTGAGATTACAGGGTTGGGGAAGTGATCTTGAGATTTATGTGAGGTGAGTGTGATACTGATGTGCTGATACAGGTTTGATTGTGAGATTACAGGGTTGGGGAAGTGATCTTGAGATTTATGTGAGGTGAGTGTGATACTGATGTGCTGATACAGGTTTATTGTGAGATTACAGGGTTGGGGAAGTGATCTTGAGATTATGTGAGGTGAGTGTGATACTGATGTGCTGATACAGGTTTATTGTGAGATTACAGGGTTGGGGAAGTGATCTTGAGATTTATGTGAGGTGAGTGTGATACTGATGTGCTGATACAGGTTTATTGTGAGATTACGGGTTGGGGAAGTGATCTTGAGATTTATGTGAGGTGAGTGTGATACTGATGTGCTGATACAGGTTATTGTGAGATTACAGGGTTGGGGAAGTGATCTTGAGATTTATGTGAGGTGTGACGAGTGCATAGGTTTGTGAGATTACGTTGGAAGTGACTTGTTTATGAGGTGAGTGGTACGTGCTGAACAGTTTATTGTGATACGTTGGAAGTGATCTTGAATTTTGAGTAGTGTGAACGATTCATAGGTTATTGATACGGTGGATGATCTTGGATTTATGGGGTGACGATTGCGACAGTATTGTGAGATACGGTGGAGATCTTGTTAGTGAGGAGTGTGAACTATGCGAACGTATTGGAGATAGGGTTGGGAAGTGACTGAATTTATGGAGTGAGTTAACTGAGTGGATCGGTTATTGTGAGATTCGGTTGGAAGTATGGATTTGTGAGTAGTGAACTAGTCGATACAGTTTGTGAATCGGTGGGAAGTGATTTGGATTTATGTGAGGTGAGTGTGATATGTGTGATACAGGTTTATTTGGAGATACGGTTGGGAATGTTGGGAAGTGTTTGAGATTTATGTGAGGTTAGTGAGTGATACTGATTGCTGATAAGGTTATTGTGAGATTACGTGGGTGGGGAAGTGATCTTGAATTTATGTGAGTAGGTTGAGGTGAGTGTGATACTGATGTGCTGATACAGGTTTATTGTGAGATTACAGGGTTGGGAAGTGATCTTGAGATTTATGTGAGGTGAGTGTGATACTGATGTGCTGATACAGGTTTATTGTGAGATTACAGGGTTGGGGAAGTGATCTTGAGATTTATGTGAGGTGAGTGTGATACTGATGTGCTGATACAGGTTTATTGTGAGATTACGGGTTGGGGAAGTGATCTTGAGATTTATGTGAGGTGAGTGTGATACTGATGTGCTGATACAGGTTTATTGTGAGATTACGGGTTGGGGAAGTGATCTTGAGATTTATGTGAGGTGAGTGTGATACTGATGTGCTGATACAGGTTTATTGTGAGATTACGGGTTGGGGAAGTGATCTTGAGATTTATGTGAGGTGAGTGTGATACTGATGTGCTGATACAGGTTTATTGTGAGATTACGGGGTTGGGGAAGTGATCTTGAGATTTATGTGAGGTGAGTGTGATACTGATGTGCTGATACAGGTTTATTGTGAGATTACGGGGTTGGGGAAGTGATCTTGAGATTTATGTGAGGTGAGTGTGATACTGATGTGCTGATACAGGTTTATTGTGAGATTACGGGTTGGGGAAGTGATCTTGAGATTTATGTGAGGTGAGTGTGATACTGATGTGCTGATACAGGTTTATTGTGAGATTACGGGGTTGGGAAGTGATCTTGAGATTTATGTGAGGTGAGTGTGATACTGATGTGCTGATACAGGTTTATTGTGAGATTACGGGGTTGGGGAAGTGATCTTGAGATTTATGTGAGGTGAGTGTGATACTGATGTGCTGATACAGGTTTATTGTGAGATTACGGGTTGGGGAAGTGATCTTGAGATTTATGTGAGGTGAGTGTGATACTGATGTGCTGATACAGGTTTATTGTGAGATTACGGGGTTGGGGAAGTGATCTTGAGATTTATGTGAGGTGAGTGTGATACTGATGTGCTGATACAGGTTTATTGTGAGATTACGGGGTTGGGGAAGTGATCTTGAGATTTATGTGAGGTGAGTGTGATACTGATGTGCTGATACAGGTTTATTGTGAGATTACAGGGTTGGGGAAGTGATCTTGAGATTTATGTGAGGTGAGTGTGATACTGATGTGCTGATACAGGTTTATTGTGAGATTACAGGGTTGGGGAAGTGATCTTGAGATTTATGTGAGGTGAGTGTGATACTGATGTGCTGATACAGGTTTATTGTGAGATTACGGGTTGGGGAAGTGATCTTGAGATTTATGTGAGGTGAGTGTGATACTGATGTGCTGATACAGGTTTATTGTGAGATTACAGGGTTGGGAAGTGATCTTGAGATTTATGTGAGGTGAGTGTGATACTGATGTGCTGATACAGGTTTATTGTGAGATTACGGGTTGGGAAGTGATCTTGAGATTTATGTGAGGTGAGTGTGATACTGATGTGCTGATACAGGTTTATTGTGAGATTACGGGTTGGGAAGTGATCTTGAGATTTATGTGAGGTGAGTGTGATACTGATGTGCTGATACAGGTTTATTGTGAGATTACGGGTTGGGGAAGTGATCTTGAGATTTATGTGAGGTGATGTGATACTGATGGCTGATACAGGTTTATTGTGAGATTACGGGTTGGGAAGTGATCTTGAGATTATGTGAGGTATGTGATAACTGATGTGCTGATACAGTTTATTGTGAGATTACGGTTGGGGAAGTGATCTTGAGATTATGTGATGTGAGTGTGATACTGATGTGCGATACAGGTTATTGTGAGATTACGGGTTGGGAAGTGATCTTGAGATTATGTGAGGTGAGTGTGATACTGATGTGCTGATACAGGTTTATTGTGAGATTACGGGTTGGGGAAGTGATCTTGAGATTTTGTGAGGTGATGTGATACTGATGTGCTGAACAGTTTATGTGAATTACGTTGGGAATGATCTTAGATTTATGTAGTGATGTGATACTGATGTGCTGATACAGTTTATTGTGAGATTACGGTTGGGAAGTGACTGAATTATGGAGGTGAGTGTGATACTGAAGTGCTGTACAGGTTATTGAGATTACAGGTTGGAAGTGATCTTGAGAATTTATGTAGATACAGAGGATCGTCTTATTATTTAGGATTGCAAGTGATATTCATTAGTCAAGATACAAGAGCTATATAAATAATGTAAAACATCGTATATACAATTTATATAGTATATAATAGTAATATAATATTCATAGTACTCACGAAGACCACGATATAAGCGCCTACTGCAACACAGGAATAACTCTCCAGAATGAAGATGACGTAGCTATATAAGTGCTTGTTGCAACGATAGATACTATGACTGAAAGTAAGACATCATATAAGTATATTTTTAGCATTATTGGATCATGATTTTGACCCCAAGCACATCTTACAGAAACTTCATATATATCCTTTTCATACCTCACTAAGATGCTGTAAAGCGAAACAGTAGCAGAACATCGTAAAGTACAAATGTAGTTTATTGTTTATTGTGCAATTTTTGGCTAAATTTCTATATCGTATCTTTTAGTATCGCTATGAAATGCGTGCTAATGTATGTGTGTCATGGCATCGACTGAAGCGTGCTACAGCAATTGCGTACACGCAGTATCTGGGCACTTAATATTTTGTGTCAAACAAGGACTGTGATAAATTGCACTACATATAACAGTTAACGTAAACATTAAACATTCCTGAATTTAACAAAATTTAGGCTAAATCGCATATAAATAAATACACATTACCTTATCTCGTAACTATGTACAATTTCATTCTGGTAAGGCCAATTTTCGTCACGATATCAGCCAGGGTCTTGCACCAGTTGAGGTTACTCTTTATCAGTGTATTGGCGAGCCCTTCTCCTGGGTTAAAGCAGTTGGAGCATGAAGCTGTCAACTCAACTCTATTTACTACCAAGGTCTAGTGTTGTTGCTAACACACACACAGTGTTATCGACGCCTAACAATTATGCATGCAGCGTCTCTCATCGAGAAGAGTGT
This sequence comes from Reticulitermes speratus, assembly GCA_021186555.1. Taxonomy (NCBI): domain Eukaryota; kingdom Metazoa; phylum Arthropoda; class Insecta; order Blattodea; family Rhinotermitidae; genus Reticulitermes; species Reticulitermes speratus. The sequence continues at coordinate 2,109,413 of JAJKFL010000013.1, forward strand.
GACAATATTGTTGTTCCTTAAAGAGACACACATCAGACATTTCTAAAATTATCCGTCTAGTTAAAGATTACGTTCGGGAAGCTGGCTGTGCTTCTTTATCCAGTAGACGTATCAAGCACTCTATGTTGGATCCTTGAATACGATGCTAGCGTCTGTCCCCGGAGATTAACTTCACCTAATAGTCCCAACAGAATAAAGCAACCCCAATTACAGGCCTGGACAGACCATTAGGGTTCCAGGAAATTGAGGCTCACAGATTTCTAGACAATCGGCACATGAAGGTGGTAAGGTTGTCAGCCCTACGCACCGGCCGCCTTTACCCCCCCAGGAAATATTCCTAGTACTCATTTCTGTTAGAGGCTGAGTCGACCCCAGGGCCATAGTGCGACCTGAAAGGATTATGTCAATTAAAAATTCCAATGACACCATCGGGAATCGAGCCCGCGATCTTCCGGCAGTGCCTGAACCAACTGCGCCACCGCGTGTCCCCCACAGAATAAACAGGCTTCATAATTTTACGTGACGACGGAACGTCTTGTTTCTTGACCATAATGAGGCGACAGAACACGCGCAACATGTGTGGCAGTGTAACTCAGAAACCTTCGTCGCAAATATTTAGACTGACTTCCGTTTCCTCTCGCAGTCTCGTTTTCCTGTAGCGACATGACAGGATTAACAAGAATCCCCCCGCTCCGTCCCGAAAGGTCGCAATATAATTTTGTCATCACAGATTCTGCTCGGAATAAATTAATCTCTTCCCAGGAGATAAACATGGCCGGAGTATGAAGCTTACTTTCGAGGTTGGAAGAGGTTTTACTGCCTGACCTCTACAGGAGTTTATGAGTTATTTCTTATAACAGAGGGTTTAGCTGTCTGCAAGGCAATGACAATGCTGCACAACCGAGTAGCTTTTCAGCACTTCGCATTGCTTGCAACGACCTGTTAGTGTCGCATTGTAACGACTTGTTAGTGTCGCATTGTAACGACTTGTTAGTGTCGCATTGTAACGACTTGTTAGTGTCGCATTGTAACGACTTGTTAGTGTCGCATTGTAACGACTTGTTAGTGTCGCATTGTAACGACTTGTTAGTGTCGCATTGTAACGACTTGTTAGTGTCGCATTGTAACGACTTGTTAGTGTCGCATTGTAACGACTTGTTAGTGTCGCATTGTAACGACTTGTTAGTGTCGCATTGTAACGACTTGTTAGTGTCGCATTGTAACGACTTGTTAGTGTCGCATTGTAACGACTTGTTAGTGTCGCATTGTAACGACTTGTTAGTGTCGCATTGTAACGACTTGTTAGTGTCGCATTGTAACGACTTGTTAGTGTCGCATTGTAACGACTTGTTAGTGTCGCATTGTAACGACTTGTTAGTGTCGCATTGTAACGACTTGTTAGTGTCGCATTGTAACGACTTGTTAGTGTCGTATTGTAACGACTTGTTAGTGTCGCATTGTAACGACTTCTTAGTGTCGTATTGTAACGAATCTGAAACATCTGAGTGCAGCTTTGAATAGGAAACGGTAGGACGATTGAGTTAAGGTGGCTGCTGGAGCAAGTGATCGTGGTACTGTGTGAATGTTTGGATTAATATGCAACCGGCATAATTTATACTACCTGGGTATCAGGTTACCAGGCCGAGATTAGATCTGGGAACATGTAATTAACGCTTTAAAGCCAAGTGGTTACTATATGTACCAGCAGATTTAACATTCACAAATTCTACGTTCTGCCCACACAGTGTATTTATGTGTTTTGTGTGGATCTCAGAACAAACAGCGATTATTTCACTGTACAGCATTAACTGACTGGTTTGTATAACTGAGACGGAGTGTGTTTACTGCGCGGTATGGACTGTATTTATGTGTTTTGTGTGGATCTCAGAACAAACAGCGATTATTTCACTGTACAGCATTAACTGACTGGTTTGTATAACTGAGACGGAGTGTGTTTACTGCGCGGTACGGACTGTATTTATGTGTTTTGTGTGGATCTCAGAACAAACAGCTATTATTTCACTGTACAACATTAACTGACTGGTTTGTATAACTGAGACGGAGTGTGTTTACTGCGCGGTACGGACTGTATTTATGTGTTTTGTGTGGATCTCAGAACAAACAGCGATCATTTTACTGTACAACATTAACTGATTGGTTTGTATAACTGAGACGGAGTGTGTTTACTGCGCGGTACGGACTGTATTTATGTGTTTTGTGTGGATCTCAGAACAAACAGCGATCATTTTACTGTACAACATTAACTGATTGGTTTGTATAACTGAGACGGAGTGTGTTTACTGCGCGGTACGGACTGTATTTATGTGTTTTGTGTGGATCTCAGAACAAACAGCATTATTTCACTGTACAACATTAACTGACTGGTTTGTATAACTGAGACGGAGTGTGTTTACTGCGCGGTACGGGCTGTATTTATGTGTTTTGTGTGGATCTCAGAACAAACAGCGATTATTTCACTGTACAACATTAACTGACTGGTTTGTATAACTGAGACGGAGTGTGTTTACTGCGCGGTACGGACTGTATTTATGTGTTTTGTGTGGATCTCAGAACAAACAGCGATTATTTCACTGTACAGCATTAACTGACTGGTTTGTATAACTGAGACGGAGTGTGTTTACTGCGCGGTACGGACTGTATTTATGTGTTTTGTGTGGATCTCAGAACAAACAGCGATTATTTCACTGTACAGCATTAACTGACTGGTTTGTATAACTGAGACGGAGTGTGTTTACTGCGCGGTACGGACTGTATTTATGTGTTTTGTGTGGATTTCAGAACAAACAGCGATTATTTCACTGTACAACATTAACTGACTGGTTTGTATAACTGAGACGGAGTGTGTTTACTGCGCGGTACGGACTGTATTTATGTGTTTTGTGTGGATCTCAGAACAAACAGCGATTATTTCACTGTACAACATTAACTGACTGGTTTGTATAACTGAGACGGAGTGTGTTTACTGCGCGGTACGGACTGTATTTATGTGTTTTGTGTGGATCTCAGAACAAACAGCGACTATTTCACTGTACAACATTAACTGACTGGTTTGTATAACTGAGACGGAGTGTGTTTACTGCGCGGTACGAGCTGGATCTTTAAATATAATTCAGGTTAATCTTAGTCTCTAAGGGATTAAGGAACTCTACAGCTCCAGTTAACAAAGTGTACGTGCTGTTAGTCCGTGTAAAACTCAGGTGTCTGTTTAGTAGGCCATACGGCAGAGTGTTGCTGGGTCGATATACGTAGTACACTGTGCAGAAGTTTACCTAGTGAAGCTGAGTAAAACCACCTATACTTTCTGTTAGTCCTACACCCTCCAGCTCGACAATATGCCCCGAAACCCGTCAGATAGGAAGAAGGATCTCCAAGCACCCCCACCTTGACGCTTGTTTCGTCTTGTTTTTTAAAAATTCGTCTTGTAATATTTTGATGTAAAAGTATGAGATGAGGCTGGTAGAGAGAACACGAAGACAACAAATGCCTCTCTTTTATGCAGACAGCACAACGCTCAGTGGCTCCTCTTCCTTCACTCCAGTCCATCCTTTGTAAAGTAAAAATGTATAATCTTACACACACACACACACACACTGTATAAGAAGATATCTGGAGCAGACAGCGTCTTTACTTCCGGAGCAAAATAAAAGGTTCCTGTGGAAGCGACAAGGGGATAAACACCTTTTATATGCTGATTTTACGAATAATAGTTCCCACCTTACGTGAGAGAGAATATGGAAGAGAAAGAATGTGAAGCCGCCCGCTAGGCCGCGCTAGCTGCTGTATCTGACAGAAGCAACACAAACATATCTCCTCTCATTCTCCAGACCAACAAGACAGCAATAATTTAGTTTACGTGCGATGTCAAAACTTGCTGTCAGAAGGAAAAATACTTTTCTTACTTTTTTTTTTGTTCTATTTCAATTCCTTGTTCGTTTTTCTGCGCTGAGATAGACAAATATCTGCTGTCACATTAAAGTTACCAGCCACTAAAGCGCTTCCTTCTCGAGCCCGTTCGTACACAAGCGCAAGAGTGCGACAAGTAACACGCTGCATTAAAATGTTATTAGACGGCGAACGGAACTTTACGTAAGCCTTGTGAGGATCTGAGTTTAGCATGGCGATGAATATGAGGAGTTTGGCGCCGCATGTTCTGGTAAATAAGTAGCAACACTTGGGAGAAACTTGCTGCCTCCTACTTTGGGATAGAAGTCGGGGGCAGCAGACTCCTGGGAAACTGGGTGCTCGTCACCCGCAGTACTTTATTCTGTAGTCTGTCTTACGACAGGTCCGTAGCTTCTTCATTCTGCAGTCTGTCTTACGACAGGTCCGTAGCCCCTTCATTCTGTAGTCTGTCTTACGACAGGTCCGTAGCCTCTTTATTCTGCAGTCTGTCTTACGACAGGTCCGTAGCCTCTTTATTCTGCAGTCTGTCTTACGACAGGTCCGTAGCCTCTTCATTCTGTAGTCTGTCTTACGACAGGTCCGTAGCCTCTTTATTCTGCAGTCTGTCTTACGACAGGTCCGTAGCCTCTTTATTCTGCAGTCTGTCTTACGACAGGTCCGTAGCCTCTTTATTCTGCAGTCTGTCTTACGACAGGTCCGTAGCCTCTTCTTTCTGTAGTCTGTCTTACGACAGGTCCGTAGCCTCTTTATTCTGCAGTCTGTCTTACGACAGGTCCGTAGCCTCTTTATTCTGCAGTCTGTCTTACGACAGGTCCGTAGCCTCTTCATTCTGTAGTCTGTCTTACGACAGGTCCGTAGCCTCTTTATTCTGCAGTCTGTCTTACGACAGGTCCGTAGCCCCTTCATTCTGCAGTCTGTCTTACGACAGGTCCGTAGCCTCTTCATTCTGTAGTCTGTCTTACGACAGGTCCGTAGCCTCTTTATTCTGCAGTCTGTCTTACGACAGGTCCGTAGCCCCTTCATTCTGCAGTCTGTCTTACGACAGGTCCGTAGCTTCTTCATTCTGCAGTCTGTCTTACGACAGGTCCGTAGCCTCTTCATTCTGCAGTCTGTCTTACGACAGGTCCGTAGCCTCTTCATTCTGCAGTCTGTCTTACGACAGGTCCGTAGCCTCTTCATTCTGCAGTCTGTCTTACGACAGGTCCGTAGCTTCTTCATTCTGCAGTCTGTCTTACGACAGGTCCGTAGCCTCTTCATTCTGCAGTCTGTCTTACGACAGGTCCGTAGCCTCTTCATTCTGCTGTCTGTCTTACGACAGGTCCGTAGCCTCTTCATTCTGCAGTCTGTCTTACGACAGGTCCGTAGCCTCTTCATTCTGCAGTCTGTCTTACGACAGGTCCGTAGCCTCTTTATTCTGCAGTCTGTCTTACGACAGGTCCGTAGCCTCTTCATTCTGCAGTCTGTCTTACGACAGGTCCGTAGCCTCTTTATTCTGCAGTCTGTCTTACGACAGGTCCGTAGCCTCTTTATTCTGCAGTCTGTCTTACGACAGGTCCGTAGCCCCTTCATTCTGCAGTCTGTCTTACGACAGGTCCGTAGCCTCTTCATTCTGCAGTCTGTCTTACGACAGGTCCGTAGCCTCTTCATTCTGCAGTCTGTCTTACGACAGGTCCGTAGCCTCTTCATTCTGCAGTCTGTCTTACGACAGGTCCGTAGCTTCTTCATTCTGTAGTCTGTCTTACGACAGGTCCGTAGCTTCTTCATTCTGTAGTCTGTCTTACGACAGGTCCGTAGCCTCTTCATTATGTAGTCGGTCTTACGACAGGTCCGTAGCCTCTTCAACTTCAATCTGTCTTACGACAGGTCCGTAGCCTCTTCCAAAGCGAGTTCTCCACAGAGTGCGATCTATTGCTTCCTCTTTAAATTTACAGTATCTTCTCTTTTCCTTAAGTTCATCCAGTAGCTACTTACGTCTTCTCCCTCGTCTTCCCGTCACTTCATATCCTTCCCTCTAACTTTCCTTCAATCACATGTTTCAGAAAGCAGTTTCTACGCAAGATGTGACCAATCCAGTTAGCCTTCCTTCTTTTTATTGTATGTAGGAGATACATGTCATGAAAAATCGGAATATAGAAGCAGCTTTGTATAAAGTGTACTAACATGACATGCTGTATGTCATGACATGGATTTACTAACGAAATGTTACATTCTCAAGAAGGACGCTGCTCCTGCCGTTTGCCTAGTTAGGTTAACTTGGTAGCGAGTGTTAATGTTAAGACGAGTTCTGGGGCTCTCAAAGAGGTGCTGGTGAAGATTCAAGTCTTATGAGACGTTACACCGGGTCTACTGGTAAATAATTAACGACGTTTCGAAGAATCCTAGTGACTCCATTTTCAGGGTCAAGCAGTCAAAGAAGAGGGGAAGAGAGTTTTGTTGGATTGCTTGGCCGTGAAGTTGAATGTACTACGGTACTTCGAAACGTCGGTAAGTATTTACCAATCGACGCGGCGTAAACTCCAATAAGACTTGAGTAGCCGATGACAGGTGAATTTTAAGATGCGACTCGATCGCAGCACCTCTCCAAAAGGACGCAGGAGTTACAGTGGCTGAAATTTGTAGTGCTGTACATTGCTGATGCAGACGATAAATGTGTAATTGTTTTTGTAAGTAACTATCGACGCTTAGGGTTAGAAATCGAAACAGTGCAAATATGCCGTGGCCCGAACCCGATTCTGGTACTTTCGTTTGTACAGTCTGTCCCCTATGCGTGGAAGGCCTTTGCCGAAGAGCGTACCCACATGCTCATTACTGCCCTCTGTGCCTGTCCGATGCTGCTTAAACACCGGTGAACTGCCGTCAGTCAAGGCGTCCCGTTTTTGACTATGCTACAAAACTTACAATCAAGGCGTCGTGACCCTAGCCCGGTTTATGTCCGCGTATAATAGCTTTTATTGTAACCAACACATGCACTACAATTTTGTCGTCATATATACCCCTACATATGTTTCGACTACTTATTAGTCATCATCAGGTGGATCAAAGTATATAAACACAGACTACACATCCACTATAATAGTTGGTTCACATTCAATGTTAAAAGAAGATGAACTATGTTCACTGTAAAAACATGTAGCAAAATTGTAGTGCATATGTTGGTTAAAATAAAAGCTATTATACAGCGTGTTTCATAAGTCCATCCGGGATTTAGAGGCTTTGCCGTGCAGTAGCAAACCCACATATAAGAGATAAATCATGCCAACGGATAGAGGAAATGTAAAAGTGTTTTCTTGATAGATGCGATGGCGTAGTTACCCGTTTCTCCGCTAGGAGGCAGTGGTGTGCAAACATGGCGTTTTCATGTGAATAGAAAGCTTTTTGTGTCCTGCAATTTGCTAAAACCCAGTCAATTGTAACAGTGCAACGTGGTTTTCGAACCAAGTATCGTACAGAACCACCAACGGACAAAACAGTAAGAGACTGGCATAGAAAATGTGAGGAAACTGGCTGTTTGTGTGTCGCAAAACGAACAGGTAGGCCGGAGCTAGATTACAGGATTGACGTCTGTCGAGTCACCAAAGGGGGACATACTGAACATTTGTAAGGTAGGTTCAAGACTTGGATATGTACTCTTTTCACTGATATGCTGTGATCCCCCGTATGTGATTTGACTCCTGAGCTACAGACCTCCGAAATCCCGGAGGGATTTATGAAACACCCTGTATAAGACAGAATGCACGTTGAATATAATGTGAAATTATATCCGCGTGTTTTATTTCACTATTTAGGGGCGTAAATGTGAATATAGTAGTGGAATTTTCTTTTACATGTATGTTAATGCATTTAAAGTTCAAGAAAGTGTACGCCAATGTTACTTCTTCTTCCGAGTTTTAAGGTTCTCGGAGCGGTGCATTTGAATATTAGTGTCTTCTGTGAGGTGTGCGAGCCTAACCTCAACTCACCTAAGCCAGTCGATGGTAATGTACGTGCGGTAATTAACATTGAAACCCTTGGGTATGAATCCCGGTTGGGGCGAGATTTTCCGCAACCGTTCAGACCGACCCTGGGGCCCACCCAGCCTCCTGTACAATGGGTACCGGGTCTTTATCCCGGGGGTAATGCGGCCGGGGAATGGAGTTGATCACCCACCCTCATCTAGTGCCGAGGTTAAAGAAAGAGTAGAGCTATACTTTTACTTCCCCTCTGGGCCTTCGTGGCCTGTTATAGGGAGAACTTTACCTTTACCTTTACCCTTGGTTATATATGCATTTGCACATGCAATAAATTGAAGTCAGTATCAATGATTTTGTACGAGTAAAATTTCAAACATGTATTTCAGAATATCTGTGTTCCAAATTGTAGTACATACTGCCAAGATTCACTGCTCGAGTTATTTCAGTGTCAGTGACAAAACTGTAGTTATGGGCCTCCTGTTACCAAAAACAAGTACCTTGCAGTAGCCTGCTGTGAGCCTAATGTTCAGTACATTTAATGACAAGGTCCAAGCCCTGTGTGTCGCCCGCATTTTGTTCCTTCTCCAGTAAATTGCTTCCTAAGAAATGTTGTAAAGACATATCCAGTACATTTTTAAAGTACTGATAATAGCGCGCATCTAATAACATACATAAATTCGTTTACGTAAGGTGTCTGTCTGTCTGTGTTATGCCTTCACCATGTTTGACGCATAGTGAATCTAGAAAAGACCCTGTCCTTCTACTGTGCCTTCTTGGAGTATGCTTTACCCTGAAAATGTAGGATATAAGATCGTTCGAAACGTCGGTGACTCTGTATCCTGCGACACAGAGGATATGAGTCTTCAGCGACATGTCTTTGCGAAGCTCCAATATCGTAGCCTCCGTAGGTTTTCTTTTGTTGTCAAAAAGCTGAGGCACATTCCAGGATAGCGCTCTGTCCTCCACAAGTAATGTATCCCCTCACGTTCCTCAAATTTCCATATTCTTTTATCTTCTGGATCACTGATTTCACGGACTGCTACTGAACCATGACCACCGGTGGATCTTCAGTGCGCCAACTTGACTGACGGGATGGAGATGTATCTTTCTCACATGCAGTTCTGCAGACTTCTAACGACGAAGCGGAGACGCACCATCAGAATGAATTTAACTCTTTAAAGCCCAGTGGTCACTATATGTACCACTACGTTTAACATTCACAAATTCTACGTTCTGCCCACACAGTGTATTTATGTGTTTTGTGTGGATCTCAGAACAAACAGCGATTATTTCACTGTACAGCATTAACTGACTGGTTTGTATAACTGAGACGGAGTGTGTTTACTGCGCGGTACGGACTGTATTTATGTGTTTTGTGTGGATCTCAGAACAAACAGCGATTATTTCACTGTACAGCATTTACTGACTGGTTTGTATAACTGAGACGGAGTGTGTTTACTGCGCGGTACGGACTGTATTTATGTGTTTTGTGTGGATCTCAGAACAAACAGCGATTATTTCACTGTACAACATTAACTGACTGGTTTGTATAAACTGAGACGGAGTGTGTTTTACTGCGCGGTACGGACTGTATTTATGTGTTTTGTGTGGATCTCAGAACAAACAGCGATTATTTCACTGTACAACATTAACTGACTGGTTTGTATAACTGAGACGGAGTGTGTTTACTGCGCGGTACGGACTGTATTTATGTGTTTTGTGTGGATCTCAGAACAAACAGCGATTATTTCACTGTACAACATTAACTGACTGGTTTGTATAACTGAGACGGAGTGTGTTTACTGCGCGGTACGGACTGTATTTATGTGTTTTGTGTGGATCTCAGAACAAACAGCGATTATTTCACTGTACAACATTAACTGACTGGTTTGTATAACTGAGACGGAGTGTGTTTACTGCTCGGTACGGACTGTATTTATGTGTTTTGTGTGGATCTCAGAACAAACAGCGATTATTTCACTGTACAACATTAACTGACTGGTTTGTATAACTGAGACGGAGTGTGTTTACTGCGCGGTACGGACTGTATTTATGTGTTTTGTGTGGATCTCAGAACAAACAGCGATTATTTCACTGTACAACAATAACTGACTGGTTTGTATAACTGAGACGGAGTGTGTTTACTGCTCGGTACGAACTGTATTTATGTGTTTTTTGTGGATCTCAGAACAAACAGCGATTATTTCACTGTACAACAATAACTGACTGGTTTGTATAACTGAGACGGAGTGTGTTTACTGCGCGGTACGGACTGTATTTATGTGTTTTATGTGGATCTCAGAACAAACAGCGATTATTTCACTGTACAACATTAACTGACTGGTTTGTATAACTGAGACGGAGTGTGTTTACTGCGCGGTACGGACTGAATATTTAAATGTAAGTTACGTTATTTGACCTTGACAAGTTTAAAGACAGTATCCTTAAGCACAGTATTTTGCCAGTTAACACAGGCTACTCACGTATCACCGTCACCCGCTCCCTCCCACTCAAAAACCATTGAAATTTCAAGTTTCACTTTCATTGATTCAATGAACACAAACAGCGGCATTGTACACGTTGAAGTCACCTGCGCCACACGCCGCTCCGCACTCCGCACAGAACCACACGCATCTCCTTCGGCGGTATATTACAGTTTGGTTGACGAAGTTTTCATTCAGCCGAAGCTTAAATGTCGCCTGAGGACAAAATGCCACAACGCAGTCATTAATTATTCATAATGTTATCAGGGTATTTCAGGATCCGAACTGCCTTCAGTTCTAGCGCTCGTCAGAGTAACGCAGTGTACGCAGCACGACGTCTGCGTCGTGTGCGTACACTAATGGCATTTCCTAACTGTAATTTTAATTCCGTTGCGCGTATAACATCGAAAGTCTTGCTTTTATTCATTCTGTTCTCGGTCCAAATGTCGGTTCCATTGAATGAGTGTTTTCGTGGTTTACGTCAGTCTCTTAGCACCTCAAATCAGGCCACGACCACTTCCTTCCTTATTCCTTTAATTCTGTGTTAATTAGTCTAACATTTGACAGTGTCTGCTCTCACCAATTGAAAGCCTCATTAATGTATCAACAATACATAAGACCTTGCAGGCCACACAAGCAAGCAGCAGGCCACTACAAGCAAGCAGCAGGCCACAACAAGCAAGCAGCAGGCCACTACAAGCAAGCAGCAGGCCACAACAAGCAAGTAGCAGGCCACAACAAGCAAGCAGCAGGCCACAACAAGCAAGCAGCAGGCCACAACAAGCAAGCAGCAGGCCACAACAAGCAAGCAGCAGGCCACAACAAGCAAGCAGCAGGCCACTACAAGCAAGCAGCAGGCCACAACAAGCAAGCAGCAGGCCACAACAAGCAAGCAGCAGGCCACAACAAGCAAGCAGCAGGCCACTACAAGCAAGCAGCAGGCCACAACAAGCAAGCAGCAGGCCACTACAAGCAAGCAGCAGGCCACAACAAGCTGCAGCCTGCTGCTTGCTTGTAGTGTCTTTCAGCAACCTTACACGCCTTTATCATGCGTAGTGTGTCGACATACGCGTAATCTTCACCGTCATTAGCTAGTACATTGTTAATTACACATATGGCAATCGCATATATATAGGCCTATATCATTTGACTATTAATGGTCTATGGTGTGGATATTATTCTCATCGTATTATCCATAACGTACCATTCTCCAAATTAAAATTAGTGTTCTGTACATAATTAAAATTGTCCATTCTATGTACGTACTATTACAATAACATGTACGTACTATTACAACAACATGTACGTGCTATTACAACAACATGTACGTACTATTACAACAACATGTACGAACTATTACAACAACATGTACGTACTATTACAACAACATGTACGAACTATTACAACAACATGTACGTACTATTACAACAACATGTACGTACTATTACAACAACATGTACGTACTATTACAACAACATGTACGTACTATTACAACATATACGAACTATTACAACAACATGTACGTACTATTACAACATATACGAACTATTGCAACAACATGTACGTACTATTACAACAACATGTACGTACTATTACAACATATACGTACTATTACAACAACATGTACGTACTATTACATCAACATTTATTTTCACCAAATCTTACACAAAATTAAGATAAAATGTATACAAAACTTTACAAGAGTCCCGACATATTTCGGTGTGCTAAACACACCATCTTCAGGGGGACACACTGAACTCTGCGTCGGGCCGATTAATCGTCCAGAGGAGTCCTACCGAGTGTGGTGTGTCTGAGTGTGTTCGTGAAGCGTCGAAAATAAGGCGGCCTAAGCCCACTACTAGCTGTTGCACCATGGAAAGAGAAAATAACGACAATTCATAAAATACGAGGTCATTCAAAAAGAAGGTAACAGTTTGACCTTTGAACCTAGCATGGCGTGATGTGTGACAGTTGCTAGGAAGCCTGTCTAGATTTATTTGTTAGAGACAGTGACGAGCGACACATAACCTCACTCTAGGCTTACAGCTCCTTCTTTACAAACATGCTAAACTTTTGCCTTTCCCTTGAGTTAGCCTGTAAATATGTCTACCAACATGTATATGACATGTTACATCGCTGTAATGTTTGTTGTAACCTGTCCTTGATATCCGTCTGTGATGTTCCGTGTTTAAACCGTAGCAGCAAATAACAGAAGGAATCTTATTGAATGAATATGAAGTCTGAAATTTCTACCTTGTGTCAGTGGGAATGCCTTCTTGATTAAGATGTTTGCTTTTTGTGTGTGCTGCAGGATGCTGCCCACGGAGAGGCAGGCGCAGATTGGATTTACAGTATCGTGTCTGATCAAACAGAGCAAGGGCTGGTCCAACAGGTTTGATGAACAGCCGTGCTGCTGTTGTGCTGTGTCAACAGACACAATGTTGTTAGTGGGCCTGTCACTGCAAAGAAGTGACAGTAACTGTCGTTGCGTGTTGTAGAATATGCGATCGACAGAGAGTGTCACACTTGTGTAACGCGGAAATTTGTAGTAGGAAATATTACGGGGATAATTAATGCTATTAACTGGAGAATGTGGAATATTTCAACTATTTGTGTAGCATCATAACAAGTGATGCAAGGTGTACACGTGAAATTAAATACAGAATTGACATGGCAAAAGCAGCATTCAACAAGCAGAAGACTCTTTTCACCAGCAAACTGGACTTAAATTTAAGGAAGAAACTAGTAAAGTGCTACATTTGGAGCGTAGCTTTGTACGGTGCTGAAACGTGGACACTTGGGAAAGTAGATCAGAAGTATCTGGAAAGTTTGGAAATGTGGTGCTGGAGAAGAATGGAGAAGATCAGTTGGACCGATCGTGTGAGAAATGAAGAAGTATTACATAGAGTGAAGGAGGAGAGGAATATCGTACATACAATAAAAAGAAGAAAGGCTAACTGGATTGGTCACATCTTGCGTAGAAACTGCCTTCTGAAACATGTGATTGAAGGAAAGTTAGAGGGAAGGATAGAAATGACGGGAAGACGAGGGAGAAGACGTAAGCAGCTACTGGATGACCTTAAGGAAAAGAGAAGATACTGGAAATTGAAAGAGGAAGCACTAGATCGCACCCTGTGAAGAACTCGGACCTGTCTTAAGGCAGACTGCAGAATGAATGAATTGAGTTTGTGGATCCATTCTTTATTTTGTGGTCTCTGTACCCAAAACATACAATTTCTGAGCCGAAGTGCTGCTTCTCTTTTCATTGGCAATGTGACCGACATTTTGATAAACAGGCCTTGTAGCATGAAGCATGGGATACATGCCAGGTGGATTTTCGTAAATTAATTGCTTCTCTAAAGTAAAAACTTAAATTATCATACACTTTAATGAAATGTTCTCGAAGCTGTCGCTTCGTCAAGAGGGAGTGATTTCGTGCACGCATTATCCGACGTTTTCTTCCTGGTTTCGGCCACTAATTTCATAATAACTTTGTGACAAAAAATTTCTCTGTGATTACATGTTTGCCTCAGCAAATACACGAACCGTATCCCTCGCGGATCGCTATGATTTTTAACGACATCGTCGACATTTTCTTTGAATCAGTAGAACTGCCCTAAAATAACGCTCAGCATATCCTTTAATCGTTCCGTAACTGATGCACTCTCAGAACCTCAGCCAGGAACCTCCATACTCATGGTAAGGCCGGCTGACCGTCACTGGCCCACTGAGAAGCGATTTTATTTGCATATATTACGTCAGGAAGCTCGCATGGCACAGTTACAATAGTGACTGTACACCACATGGCACAGTTACAATAGTGACTGTACACCGCATGGCACAGTTACAATAGTGACTGTACACCGCATGGCACAGTTACAATAGTGACTGTACACCACATGACACAGTTACATTAGTGACTGTACACCGCATGGCACAGTTACAATAGTGACTGTACACCGCATGGCACAGTTACAATAGTGACTGTACACCGCATGGCACAGTTACAATAGTGACTGTACACCACATGACACAGTTACATTAGTGACTGTACACCGCATGGCACAGTTACAATAGTGACTGTACACCGCATGGCACAGTTACAATAGTGACTGTACACCACATGACACAGTTACATTAGTGACTGTACACCGCATGGCACAGTTACAATAGTGACTGTACACCGCATGGCACAGTTACAATAGTGACTGTACACCGCATGGCACAGTTACAATAGTGACTGTACACCACATGACACAGTTACATTAGTGACTGTACACCGCATGGCACAGTTACAATAGTGACTGTACACCGCATGGCACAGTTACAATAGTGACTGTACACCACATGACACAGTTACAATAGTGACTGTACACCGCATGGCACAGTTACAATAGTGACTGTACACCGCATGGCACAGTTACAATAGTGACTGTACACCGCATGGCACGGTTACAATAGTGACTGTACACCACATGACACAGTTACATTAGTGACTGTACACCGCATGGCACAGTTACAATAGTGACTGTACACCGCATGGCACAGTTACAATAGTGACTGTAATCACATGGCACAGTTACAATAGTGACTGTACATCACATGGCACAGTTACAATAGTGACTGTACACCGCATGGCACAGTTACAATAGTGACTGTACACCGCATGGCACAGTTACAATAGTGACTGTACACCGCATGGCACAGTTACAATAGTGACTGTACACCGCATGGCACAGTTACAATAGTGACTGTACACCACATGACACAGTTACATTAGTGACTGTACACCGCATGGCACAGTTACAATAGTGACTGTACACCGCATGGCACAGTTACAATAGTGACTGTACATCACATGGCACAGTTACAATAGTGACTGTACATCACATGGCACAGTTACAATAGTGACTGTACACCGCATGGCACAGTTACAATAGTGACTGTACACCGCATGGCACAGTTACAATAGTGACTGTACATCACATGGCACAGTTACAATAGTGACTGTACATTACATGGCACAGTTACAATAGTGACTGTACACCGCATGGCACAGTTACAATAGTGACTGTACATCACATGGCACAGTTACAATAGTGACTGTACACCGCATGGTACAGTTACAATAATGACTGTACATCACATGGCACCGTTACAATAGTGACTGTGCATCACATGGCACAGTTACAATAGTGACTGTACATCACATGGCACAGTTACAATAGTGAATGTACACCGCATGGCACAGTTACAATAGTGACTGTACATCACATGGCACAGTTACAATAGTGACTGTACATCACATGGCACAGTTACAATAGTGACTGTACACCGCATGGCACAGTTACAATAGTGACTGTACACCGCATGGCACAGTTACAATAGTGACTGTACACCGCATGGCACAGTTACAATAGTGACTGTACACCGCATGGCACAGTTACAATAGTGACTGTACACCGCATGGCACAGTTACAACAGTGACTGTACACCGCATGGCACAGTTACAATAGTGACTGTACACCGCATGGCACAGTTACAATAGTGACTGTACATCACATGGCACAGTTACAATAGTGACTTACACAGCATGGCACAGTTACAATAGTGACTGTACACCGCATGGCACAGTTACAATAGTGACTGTACACCGCATGGCACAGTTACAATAGTGACTGTACACCGCATGGCACAGTTACAATAGTGACTGTACACCGCATGGCACAGTTACAATAGTGACTGTACATCACATGGCACAGTTACAATAGTAACTTACATCACATGACACAGTTACAATAGTGACTGTACACCGCATGGCACAGTTACAATAGTGACTGTACACCGCACGGCACAGTTACAATAGTGACTGTACACCGCATGGCACAGTTACAATAGTGACTTTACACCACATGGCACAGTTACAATAGTGACTGTACACCGCATGGCACAGTTACAATAGTGACTGTACACCACATGGCACAGTTACAATAGTGACTGTACACCGCATGGCACAGTTACAATAGTGACTGTACATCACATGGCACAGTTACAATAGTGACTGTACACCGCATGGCACAGTTACAATAGTGACTGTACATCACATGGCACAGTTACATTAGTGACTGTACACCGCATGGCACAGTTACAATAGTGACTGTACACCGCATGGCACAGTTACAATAGTGACTGTACACCGCATGGCACAGTTACAATAGTGACTGTTCACCGAATGGCACAGTTACAATAGTGACTGTACACCGAATGGCACGGTTACAATAGTGACTGTACACCGCATGGCACAGTTACAATAGTGACTGTACACCGCATGGCACAGTTACAATAGTGACTTACACCGCATGGCACAGTTACAATAGTGACTGTACACCGCATGGCACAGTTACAATAGTGACTGTACACCGCATGGCACAGTTACAATAGTGACTGTACACCGCATGGCACAGTTACAATAGTGACTTTACACCGCATGGCACAGTTACAATAGTGACTGTACACCACATGGCACAGTTACAATAGTGACTGTACCGAGGGTTCTTTCGTCAGGGATAAAGCGGCCGGGAAGTGAAGCTATTTTATTCTTCTCCAAAACCGTTTAGACCCATCCATCCTCTTACTCAATGGGTACCGAGGGTTCTTTCGTCAGGGATAAAGCGGCCGGAAGTGAAGCTATTTTATTCTTCTCCAAAACCGTTTAGACCCATCCATCCTCTTACTCAATGGGTACCGAGGGTTCTTTCGTCAGGGATAAAGCGGCCGGGAAGTGAAGCTATTTTATTCTTCTCCAAAACCGTTTAGACCCATCCATCCTCTTACTGAATGGGTACCGAGGGTTCTTTCGTCAGGGATAAAGCGGCCGGGAAGTGAAGCTATTTTATTCTTCTCCAAAACAGTTTAGACCCATCCATCTTCTTACTCAATGGGTACCGAGGGTTCTTTCTTCAGGCATAAAGCGGCCGGGAAGTGAAGCTATTTTATTCTTCTCCAAAACCATTTAGACCCATCCATCTTCTTACTCAATGGGTACCGAGGGTTCTTTCTTCAGGGATAAAGCGGCCGGGATGTCAAGCTGACCACTCATTTGCATCTAGTTACGAATGAGGGTGGCTATACATGTACTACCACTATAGAATATACCTTCACGCCGTACAAAGGGCAACTTTATGTTTTGTGCTTAATAATTGTATGTCTGTTCCATCTTTCCGTGTCAAGTACTCAGAATTCGCAAGTCAATATGCCGAAAAGTCGATCGCTTCAAGGCGGGCATTTCCGGACAGTTGGCCGCAGCGCCTGGCAGTCTGCTGCTTGTGCAGATGGAGCTGACTTCGCCATCCTAGCTGCAGCTGTGTCTTGTGGCAGTATTGTTCGCACCAGATAATGGGGAGTGATGTATTAAGCTGAAATTGTGTGTGCCACCTTCGAGAGATGCGCCTGTTGCCGCTAATCCATCTGCAAGACAAGGCTCCGTCCTTTAGCGTAACGAGACACAGCTGCGCCACTTCAGCGCGCACATGTGCTGATAACGAACATGGAGGTAACCGGCAATTGTGTTATTTGGACGGCGTAATTCACTTGCTGACAGTGTTATCAGCAGTGATCAGCAGAATTGCAAACTTGTCGGTGGGTCAGGTTGTAGGAGCGTTTGGCAGAAAATGTATTTGTATGAAACGAACTGCTCGACGTGTCCTAGACACGTGGCAAGGACTGCAGTCAAGGACGGGCACACTGTGAAGTACGAACCTACGCAGATAACGCTCTGAGCAACTGGCAGTTAGTAAACATTGTCACAGCCGTGCCATGGCTCAGGCGGTTTGGTGTCGGCCTCCCACCGCGGAGGCCCGGGTTCGATCCCGGGTCAGTCCGTCTGGGATTTGTGATGGACAAAGTAGCACTGGGACAGGTTTTACCCGAGTACTATCGGATTTTCCCTGTCAGTTTCATTCCACCGGTACTCCATTACTTGGAAAAATGAAAAAAGCTGATCATCTTCATCACAGGGTTGCACAAGAAGACTTAAGACTGCGGTGCGTCCGTAGAATCTGCTGCGGGGCCCTTCACCAAAAAAAAATATTGTCATCTGTTGGAATTACAGTTCCAGACAATCTTCCTACTTATAGGAAAGTGGAGTATAGGGGAGTACCGTATTGCTGTTCGCCAACATCCCCCAAAATACAAGACGTAAATGACAGAACTGTAAGAACTCTGTCAGCAAATACTGCGCACTGTTATTTGCTGTATAACACAACGTACGTATTTGAGTGCTTCTGGAAACGATTCTTTTTGCAAAAGACGTATAGCGAGGGTAATATAAAATGTACAGTGCAATATAAGATACAGTAAACATTAGGTTACTAATGGCGTAATATAAACAGTGTAAAATTGTTTACATTTTTATCCTGGCGGCCGGGATAGCTCAGTCGGTACAGCAACTCGCTACGGGCTGGACGGATTTCGAACCCCGGTGGAAGCGATATTTTTCTTACCCTTGAAGACAGACGTCGAGGCCTACACAACGTCATTTAAAAATGAAAAATGATAGTTGTCAGATAAAATAAGGACCCTGTACAAACGTAGCGACCTGAGCTATTGTTTTTAAATAAGATAATCGACAAATTGCGTGTGATGGTGTGCGTGTGCGTCTGTCACACAAAAGTCACATTTTTTTTCCAATAGCTCGACAGCCCCTTGGGGGCCTAGGCCGCCTCATTTTTTCGAGGCTTCACGATCACACACAGACACACCACACTCGGTAGGACTCCTCTGGACGAGTGATCAGCCCGTCGCAGAGACCTCTACCTGACAACACACAACACTCACAACAGACAGACATCCATTGTACATTGACAATCACCGGTATACAAAGTTTCTTCAAGTTTTTTCTTGAAATGTCAATGTAAAAAATAGCCTCAAACAGTGTAACAGTTCTGTGATAATACCAAATGGACCGGTGAACAGTGAAGTGAACTTATGAATGTACCGTGATGATGGCAGAGTGACGGCCGAAACATGTGCAGGGTGAATTGAACAGGAATACGAAAATAAAAAGTGCGTTTGTTGGTTAAAAAAACTGAAAATTATAATTCGATATTCGTTGGTGATGTCGATATGGGGAGAGGACAATAACACAGGGGGTAACAATGAAGAGTGATAATGGAATGGGCAATGAATGGACAGCAATAAACGGGAGCAGACGTAGAGAAGAGAAACATGTCGACAGAGAGGTATGGAGAAAGTGTTGTTTGTGCGAGGGATGTGCCGTTACTGGAAACGTTAAATAAGAATATAAAGAAATAAGGAAAGAAATAAAGAAACAAAGAAATAAAGAAGGAAAGAAATAAAGAAAAAAGAAATAAAGAAGGAAAGAAATAAAGAAACAAAGAAATAAAGAAGGAAAGAAATAAAGAAACAAAGAAATAAAGAAGAAAAAGAAATAAAGAAACAAAGAAATAAAGAAGGAAAGAAATAAAGAAGGAAAGAAGTAAAGAAACAAAGAAATAAAGAAGGAAAGAAATAAAGGAAGCACCACAGTGGACGGCTCATTTGACGATATGTCTGTGTTGTGTTTCTGTCCACATTGTGTTATCGATATAGTCCTTAGTAACACAGCACAGGTAACAGCGTGGGCGTCTGGTCACGTGAGTTGAGGAACAGGTAACAGTTTAACACAACTGTTTATTGTTTGAAACCACAACCAAAGCTACACGTTTCGGCTTAATTCAACCTATATTCAAGCTGTTCACAGTCGTACAGGGAGAGAAAGACATGAACTGTGTGCGTTATACAGGGAGAGAAATACATGAACTGTGTGCGTTATACAGGGAGAGAAAGACATGAACTGTGTGCGTTATACAGGAGAGAAATACATGAACTGTGTGCGTTATACAGGGAGAGAAAGACATGAACTGTGTGCGTTATACAGGGAGAGAAATACATGAACTGTGTGCGTTATACAGGGAGAGAAAGACATGAACTGTGTGCGTTATACAGGGAGAGAAATACATGAACTGTGTGCGTTATACAGGGAGAGAAAGACATGAACTGTGTTCGTTATACAGGGAGAGAAATACATGAACTGTGTGCGTTATACAGGGAGAGAAAGACTTGAACTGTGTTCGTTATACAGGGAGAGAAATACATGAACTGTGTGCGTTATACAGGGAGAGAAAGACTTGAACTGTGTTCGTTATACAGGGAGAGAAATACATGAACTGTGTTCGTTATACAGGGAGAGAAAGACTTGAACTGTGTTCGTTATACAGGGAGAGAAAGACATGAACTGTGTGCGTTATACAGGGAGAGAAAGACATGAACTGTGTGCGTTATACAGGGAGAGAAAGACTTGAACTGTGTGCGTTATACAGGGAGAGAAGGACATGAACTGTGTGCGTTATACAGGGAGAGAAAGACATGAACTGTGTGCGTTATACAGGGAGAAAAAGACATGAACTGTGTGCGTTATACAGGGAGAGAAAGACTTGAACTGTGTTCGTTATACAGGGAGAGAAAGACTTGAACTGTGTTCGTTATACAGGGAGAGAAAGACATGAACTGTGTGCGTTATACAGGGAGAGAAAGACTTGAACTGTGTTCGTTATACAGGGAGAGAAAGACATGAACTGTGTGCGTTATACAGGGAGAGAAAGACTTGAACTGTGTTCGTTATACAGGGAGAGAAAGACATGAACTGTGTGCGTTATACAGGGAGAGAAAGACTTGAACTGTGTTCGTTATACAGGGAGAGAAAGACATGAACTGTGTGCGTTATACAGGGAGAGAAAGACTTGAACTGTGTTCGTTATACAGGGAGAGAAAGACATGAACTGTGTGCGTTATACAGGGAGAGAAAGACATGAACTGTGTTCGTTATACAGGAGAGAAAGACATGAACTGTGTGCGTTATACAGGGAGAGAAAGACATGAACTGTGTTCGTTATACAGGGAGAGAAATACATGAACTGTGTGCGTTATACAGGGAGAGAAAGACTTGAACTGTGTTCGTTATACAGGGAGAGAAATACATGAACTGTGTGCGTTATACAGGGAGAGAAAGACTTGAACTGTGTTCGTTATACAGGGAGAGAAATACATGAACTGTGTTCGTTATACAGGGAGAGAAAGACTTGAACTGTGTTCGTTATACAGGGAGAGAAAGACATGAACTGTGTGCGTTATACAGGGAGAGAAAGACATGAACTGTGTGCGTTATACAGGGAGAGAAAGACTTGAACTGTGTGCGTTATACAGGGAGAGAAGGACATGAACTGTGTGCGTTATACAGGGAGAGAAAGACATGAACTGTGTGCGTTATACAGGGAGAGAAAGACATGAACTGTGTGCGTTATACAGGGAGAGAAAGACTTGAACTGTGTTCGTTATACAGGGAGAGAAAGACATGAACTGTGTGCGTTATACAGGGAGAGAAAGACTTGAACTGTGTTCGTTATACAGGGAGAGAAAGACATGAACTGTGTGCGTTATACAGGGAGAGAAAGACTTGAACTGTGTTCGTTATACAGGGAGAGAAAGACATGAACTGTGTGCGTTATACAGGGAGAGAAAGACTTGAACTGTGTTCGTTATACAGGGAGAGAAATACATGAACTGTGTGCGTTATACAGGGAGAGAAAGACTTGAACTGTGTTCGTTATACAGGGAGAGAAATACATGAACTGTGTGCGTTATACAGGGAGAGAAAGACATGAACTGTGTTCGTTATACAGGGAGAGAAAGACTTGAACTGTGTTCGTTATACAGGGAGAGAAAGACATGAACTGTGTGCGTTATACAGGGAGAGAAAGACTTGAACTGTGTTCGTTATACAGGGAGAGAAAGACATGAACTGTGTGCGTTATACAGGGAGAGAAAGACTTGAACTGTGTTCGTTATACAGGGAGAGAAATACATGAACTGTGTGCGTTATACAGGGAGAGAAAGACTTGAACTGTGTTCGTTATACAGGGAGAGAAATACATGAACTGTGTGCGTTATACAGGGAGAGAAAGACATGAACTGTGTTCGTTATACAGGGAGAGAAAGACTTGAACTGTGTTCGTTATACAGGGAGAGAAAGACATGAACTGTGTGCGTTATACAGGGAGAGAAAGACTTGAACTGTGTTCGTTATACAGGGAGAAAATACATGAACTGTGTGCGTTATTTGATGGTGAAAATTGAGACATCATTTTTAAATATGTCATATATATATGTTCATAAGGTAGTTTAACTTAAGTTTAAAACAACTTATTGACTGTGAACCGGCTGGCACAGTGGCGCTGCATCAAGCTGTGCATTGTGTTAAGCACAAATATCGCAGATGTCTGTCACTTAAGCTGTCCTTTCCACAAGGTGTTTTCTGCCACACATATGTTTTTGAAAAGTCAGAGTTCAAAATTGTCATTCAAAGCATCGCGGATAATTTATGTCGACACATATAAACCGTGACCATATCTTAACGCGTTTATGACTGCAGTTGGCAAACACAAGTTGGTCTTAACATGCCCAATTTATCCTCCATTATAACAACTTGGACAAAGGATTTCTCCTTGCAAACAATCGCTCAAGAATAATAGCACTGGGGACAATGAACGCCTCGGGAGCTAGAAACTTGATTCTCGGAGAAGTTTGCGTCCCGCTTCGGATATTTCATTGTAAGCTGCAAAATGTGGCTGGGGGAGTCTCACCCACCCCGTCTTCTAATTTCCGTTTAAGAATTTCATAAGACGGCAAAATTGTGTTTCTATGAGATAATGGATTCAATTTTAATTTTGTTGAAGAAATAAAAGATTCTTGTTAAGGTCCAAGCAGTAATATGATAAGTATAATAAGCGGTGTCATAGATCTTCTGCTCAGTGCATTTGTCGTACGGAAACCAGACATAAAAATTGAACACCACATGTTTTTATATTCATGCCTAGTAAAATTAATGACCGTGTTCTAAGACAGTAACCAATTAAGCTACTGTCAATCAATTACTGTACATGAAATCTGTGGTCTTCTGGGTAATTACACGGCGTCGTGTGGTAATTATTTACCGACGTTTCGGGACAACGTATCGGTCCCATCTTCACGGGTCAAGATTCCAAGAGGAATCCTCTTGGAATCTTGACCCGTGAAGAAGTAATTACACGGCGTCGTGTGGTAATTATTTACCGACGTTTCGGGACAACGTATCGGTCCCATCTTCACGGGTCAAGATTCCAAGATGAATCCTCTTGGAATCTTGACCCGTGAAGAAGTATTTACACGGCGTCGTGTGGTAATTATTTACCGACGTTTCGGGACAACGTATCGGTCCCATCTTCACGGGTCAAGATTCCAAGATGAATCCTCTTGGAATCTTGACCCGTGAAGAAGTAATTACACGGCGTCGTGTGGTAATTATTTACCGACGTTTCGGGACAACATATCGGTCCCATCTTCACGGGTCAAGATTCCAAGAGGAATCCTCTTGGAATCTTGACCCGTGAAGAAGTAATTACACGGCGTCGTGTGGTAATTATTTACCGACGTTTCGGGACAACGTATCGGTCCCATCTTCACGGGTCAAGATTCCAAGATGAATCCTCTTGGAATCTTTACCCGTGAAGAAGTAATTACACGGCGTCGTGTGGTAATTATTTACCGACGTTTCGGGACAACGTATCGGTCCCATCTTCACGGTTCAATATTCCAAGATGAATCCTCTTGGAATCTGGACCCGTGAAGAAGTAATTACACGGCGTCGTGTGGTAATTATTTACCGACGTTTCGGGACAACGTATCGGTCCCATCTTCACGGTTCAATATTCCAAGATGAATCCTCTTGGAATCTGGACCCGTGAAGAAGTAATTACACGGCGTCGTGTGGTAATTATTTACCGACGTTTCGGGACAACGTATTGGTCCCATCTTCACGGGTCAAGATTCCAAGATGAATCCTCTTGGAATCTTGACCCGTGAAGAAGTATTTACACGGCGTCGTGTGGTAATTATTTACCGACGTTTCGGGACAACGTATCGGTCCCATCTTCACGGGTCAAGATTCCAAGATGAATCCTCTTGGAATCTTGACCCGTGAAGAAGTAATTACACGGCGTCGTGTGGTAATTATTTACCGACGTTTCGGGACAACGTATCGGTCCCATCTTTACGGGTCAAGATTCCAAGAGGAATCCTCTTGGAATCTTGACCCGTGAAGAAGTAATTACACGGCATCGTGTGGTAATTATTTACCGACGTTTCGGGACAACGTATCGGTCCCATCTTCACGGGTCAAGATTCCAAGAGAAATCCTCTTGGAATCTTGACCCGTGAAGAAGTAATTACACGGCGTCGTGTGGTAATTATTTACCGACGTTTCGGGACAACGTATCGGTCCCATCTTCACGGGTCAAGATTCCAAGATGAATTCTCTTGGAATCTTGACCCGTGAAGAAGTAATTACACGGCGTCGTGTGGTAATTATTTACCGACGTTTCGGTACAACGTATCGGTCCCATCTTCACGGGTCAAGATTCCAAGATGAATCCTCTTGGAATCTTGACCCGTGAAGAAGTAATTACACGGCGTCGTGTGGTAATTATTTACCGACGTTTCGGGACAACGTATCGGTCCCATCTTCACGGTTTAAGATTCCAATATGAATCCTCTTGGAATCTTGACCCGTGAAGATGGGACCGATACATTGTCCCGAAACGTCGGTAAATAATTACCACACGACGCCGTGTAATTACCCAGATGATTACAGATTTAATCAACATCGCTGCGTAAGCCTGAAATAAAAATTACTGTACAGTTGTCTTCTTTCTAACTGCACTATCATCTGTAGTTTCAACTCAGTAGTTTCTGTTTCACTTTGTTTCACTTAAACTTTTATCAGCTATGTATCACACAAAAGTGCCCTAATTAATTCGTAAATTATCATTAAGGAAACTGCTTTATTCTGTTGTACCTTTTTATTATAAATAATTTCCATATATTTTTAACGATTTATCTAAGAGACAGTGTGTGAATATTAAGCCAAACTCCGCCTCGCATACACACTGCGGCCACATACAAACTTGTTTAATTTAGCTCACACCAAACTCTAGGCTGAAACAAAGCTGTTTACCTGCTTCAATGTTGCAACAACGTACAAAGTTATTTGGTTTACCTGCACTGCAAAGTGTGGACCAAAACAAAGCAGTTTATTTGTACTTTCTCTCTTGTTCAATTTACTCGCACTTCTAACTGTAGATTAAACCAGACTTGTTTATACGCTGTTCCTTGTTCACAGTGTGCAGAATTACTTACTTTATTTGTGTATAAACTTTGGATTAAACTAAAGTTGCTTATTCTATTTCTTCCTGCCTTACCATAATACTTATGTTTGTTTCGAAACATAACATAAACAAACATGTTTCTTTCATTCGTTCGTTCATCCATCAAGCTGCTAACGTCATTTTAACATCTTCATTATACAGGGCATACACAAAAGAATGGTGCGGTTTTAATAGTGTTCACTATTAAAACCGCACCATTCGTTTGTGTATACCCTGTACAGCGGTGTCACTCCACGTCTGGCACTGACACGCATACTAAGGTACGCCAGTTGTAAGCAAATATTGTCGTACTAAATTGTAGACAAATTTCACTTTATATTCACCATGCATCTTTTTATAATTGAATTATTTGTACCAACAAAAGCACTAAGACAGTTTTTTTCACTGTTTTCTTTATTATAAGGATGCCCCAATACGCATTTCGGCAGTTATTCTGCCATCATCAGGGGGTATTTTAAATACTTAACATAGTCCAGAAGACAATTGGTTCTCAACCTTATCGACGTTTCTTTATCGCTTTACAAGCACTAACCGAACCATGTTATCCACATAAACTTCTATACCGAGGCCCACCATTCCAAATAATAAAATAACAGAACGTTTGTCCACTCAGTAGATCACGTATCAGCTCCGGCTGTCTTCATATCTCAGTATATCTTAAAGCTAACAACACTTTGTCGAGTTCCTTCTGAGTTACCAATTTTTTGATTTGCTTCACTTCAACCAGTATAATTTGTGTTATGACATATATCTATTGATATGTTTGAATTTGTCTACCAATCTATTATTTTGAAGAATAATAGATTGGCAGGAGAAAATTGGAGTTTCTGATGTTGTGTCAGCACCTTTAAACGAAAACCACAAAGCGATCGAAATTGAGATGTCAATACTGAGGTTCACGCTGTAGTGAATATGAACGGTGTGTGGCTCCGTATAGTCTGGTAGAAATTTATCAAAATTTCGAAGGAACTGCTGTCTCCAATTTACATGTAGTAGGAGGCACCAGGTTGCTCCGAAAAGCTGTTAATTTTGTACCAGAATACACGGCGTCTTATCTCGTAAGACAGTAACGTTTAAAGTCCGGATGATGGCGGACACTGCTGTTGCGTATGTCACTTGTGCGTAGGGTGGACGGAAGAAGTGGGAGACCTTGTGTTACCCTGACAGAGCGTCGTTAAATAACGTACATGTAATTACACGGACGTCTGTGAAAGTTGTGTGGCCAGTGCTGACTTGTTCCGCTTCTGCACTCGGAGGGCAATAGACTTAGCCGGAGAACCTGAGGTCCCTCGCAGATGCAGGCGTCCTTTTTTGATTTCTGTCTGACTGCGAAGGTTCCCACGGGACGTACCGCCAGAGAAAGTTGAATAACTTGAGCGCTTCTGCCGCCAGGCAAGAATAAATTAATTATTAACCGGATGAGTGCTGTTAATCATGCCTCTGTCGGCGGCGTCTGCGTCGTGGGCAGTGACGTTCTGCAGCCGCTCCGCCCTCTTGTTGGTATAGCCTTGTCCTGTGGCCAGAACACGTCTGTCGACAGAAGGGATTGAAAAGAGAGTAATAAGACGGGGAATGACGTCATTAATGTGCTTACACACGCAAGCAGGCAGACAGGCTGGGCGTATGAAAATTGAAAAGTGTTTGGAGTGGTAACTTTCAGCCACAATTACAAGTTTATACGTCAAGCAAAGAACTAAAGTTCCGCAGGCCTAACTGACACTGGAAATGAGAGCTTTTTACCTTTGAAAACTCACAATCATGTTTCGCATCTTACAGAGATAAAAATCCATGGACGTTGGAAGAACCATCGGGTCAGTGCTTTAGGGAAAGAATGGGCTTTTAGTTTGGGAAACACATAAATATACCTTGCGGGAAAAGTGACGATTTTCTCAATTTTACAACGAATGATATAAATAGTTACAGCTGGGCTTCTTATACAATCTCTTACCTTGCTGTTTATTCACGATTATTTTAGATAAACGACAAAGTTTACAGTATAATCCTGTTTTCATTGCTCTATTAATCAGAGTACGACAACGTTCTTGCGTCGTTTACAACTGCCTTTTCTTTCTTTCTTTCTTTTGTGGCGAAGGGCCCCGCAGCAGATGCTACGGACGCACCGCAGCCTTAAGGCTTCTTGTGCAACCTGTGATGAAGACGAAAGATGACCAGTTTTTCATTTTTCCAAGTAATGGAGCAACGGTGGAATGAAACTGACAGGGGAAAACCGAAGTAACTGGGGGAAAACCTGTCCCAGTTCCACTTTGTCCACCACAAATCCCATATGGATCGAGCCGGGATCGAACACGGGCCTCCGCGGTGGGGGGCGACTACTAACCGCCTAAGCTATGGCACGGCCTTCCATCGGCCTTTAAAAGTGTCAGAGTCCAAAGAGCTTAAAAACGAAGACGACGAAAACAGATGGAATTATTTGTACGACTGAAATCAAAACGTAAGGAACTAGGGACAGCAGTTGAGCGAGACAGTTCTGTGTCATCGTGCAGTTGAGCGAGACAGTTCTGTGTCATCGTGCAGTTGAGCGAGACAGTTCTGTGTCATCGTGCAGTTGAGCGAGACAGTTCTGTGTCATCGTGCAGTTGAGCGAGACAGTTCTGTGTCATCGTGCAGTTGAGCGAGACAGTTCTGTTTCATCGTGCAGTTCAGCGAGACAGTTCTGTGTCATCGTGCAGTTCAGCGAGACAGTTCTGTGTCATCGTGCAGTTCAGCGAGACAGTTCTGTGTCATCGTGCAGTTGTACCTGTTGCTGTCTGCTAGTATAGGCCTTACATGTCAGCAGGAGCAGTGCGGTGTGTGAACGGGGGTAGGGAGGGAAAGACTGAGGCTGCTAGCTGCTATATACATACAGCTGACTGCTATATACATACAGCTGACTGCTATATACATACAGCTGACTGCTATATACATACAGCTGACTGATATATACATACAGCTGACTGCTATATACATACAGCTGACTGCTATATTCATACAGCTGACTACTATATTCATACAGCTGACTGCTATATACATACAGCTGACTGCTATATACATACAGCTGACTGCTATATACATACAGGTGACTGCTATATACATACAGCTGACTGCTATATACATACAGCTGACTGATATATACATACAGATGACTGCCATATACATACAGCTGACTGCTATATACATACAGCTGACTGCTATATGCATACAGCTGACTGCTATATACATACAGCTGATTGCTATATACATACAGCTGACTGCTATATACATACAGCTGACTGCTATATACATACAGCTGACTGCTATATACATACAGCTGACTGCTATATACATACAGCTGACTGCTATATACATACAGCTGACTGCTATATACATACAGCTGACTGCTATATACACACAGCTGACTGCTATATACATACAGCTGACTGCTATATACATACAGCTGACTGCTATATACATACAGCTGACTGATATATACATACAGCTGACTGCTATATACATACAGCTGACTGCTATATACATACAGCTGACTGCTATATACATATAGCTGATTGCTATATACATACAGCTGACTGCTATATACATACAGCTGACTGCTATATACATACAGCTGACTGCTATATACATACAGCTGACTGCTATATACATACAGCTGATTGCTATATACATACAGCTGACTGCTATATACATACAGCTGACTGCTATATACATACAGCTGACTGCTATATACATACAGCTGATTGCTATATACATACAGCTGACTGCTATATACATACAGCTGACTGCTATATACATACAGCTGACTGCTATATACATACAGCTGACTGCAATATACATACAGCTGACTGCTATATACATACAGCTGATTGCTATATACATACAGCTGACTGCTATATACATACAGCTGACTGCTATATACATACAGCTGACTGCTATATACATACAGCTGACTGCTATATACATACAGCTGACTGCTATATACACACAGCTGACTGCTATATACATACAGCTGACTGCTATATACATACAGCTGACTGATATATACATACAGCTGACTGCTATATACATACAGCTGACTGCTATATACATACAGCTGACTGCTATATACATACAGCTGACTGCTATATACATACAGCTGATTGCTATATACATACAGCTGATTGCTATATACATACAGCTGACTGCTATATACATACAGCTGACTGCTATATACATACAGCTGACTGCTATATACATACAGCTGACTGCTATATACATACAGCTGACTGCACTTACTGTCGATACAGTCCTTCAGATTAGTTCTTTGGCGTGTCACGCCCTGCAGTAGATGGGAGGATAATATTAAAATGGATCTTCAAGAAGTGGGATGGGAGGGCATGGACTGGATTGATATGGCTCAGGATAGGGACAGGTGGCGGGCTGTTGTGAATGCGGTAATGAACCTTCGGGTTGCATAAAACGCGGGGAATTTCTTGACTAGCTGACGACCTGTTAGCTTCTCAAGAAGGACTGTGCTACATGGAGTTAGTTAGTTAGTTAGTTAGTTAGTCACGCCTTGCAGCGAATTTATGTTGGTCATGACCGTTAGCGTTGAAGTGGTGGAAATGAGTTCAGAACGCCATATTTCATTTCATTTCTCGCAACAGCCATTGGTGACGTCACAGTTTCTGTTGTTTTGTTCAGTCTGTTAAAAAATGGCAATTCGCGGACAAGCTTACTGATCATTGAATTCTTAGGATGTAAAAAATTTTTTTTCAATTTAATTGTTGAGAATTGGGTGCGAAACACAGCCTCACGTTTGTAAATTGAGCTTCAGACCTGGACCGAAACGTCGGTATCAATGTACATCAACAGACGGTATCACAACCCAGAAGACTGTCACATTTATCAACATCGCTGTGAAAACCGCAAATTACGTACCTCGTATTTATTATTTGCTTCACAAGAGCTAATTCGCAGAAAAGTAAGTCGGCAATGTAGCCTGCTGTTTGCTCGCCAGACCAAGGCAGCAGTCTTTCCTTTTGATTCATTATTCAAGAGCAGCTGTACCACTGCACACTGCTAAGCTCTCCTGCAGACACAGGGAGAGCTGCGGGCTGACGGACGGACAGACACACTCCCGAGATTATGGACGCTGACTGCTTTCTGTAAATTCCGTCCTGCAAGTGAGCATTGCACACGACCTGCTGTTCATGTAGAATGCATTATCGACACAGAACTGCGTGTGTTTTTCGTAGTATTGGCGGTCAAGCGACTCTCTTCCAGATATCCTCTCCTCGTAAGGTCTGTTCGCCCATGTCACGTTACTTTTTCGAAATGCTCAAGGTTTTTATGTAAACAAATGTTTCCAAATTTGATTTGTCCACGGAACTCTTTCGCACTCGAAAATCCTTAATTAAGAATGTAAAAATTTAAACCACAATTTAGTAAGTTTAATAGTAAAGGAATCTTAACAAGGGTGTGAGATCGACATATTATTGAGAGTGCAGACTTAGATACAAACATCGCGTTTCGTCTAGCTGTACGAAAACCGAACAACAAACAACTCATTTTAAAAATGTGTTACTATTGTTGCTTATAATTCAGAATTATTTCAACAAATGAATTGTTGTTCAATAAAAACGAATTTATTTTAAGCTAGGTTAAAATAATGATAATAATTTACATTGTAATGGAATTTTTTACAAAACAATTATCATCACTTCGCGTAACCGTGGAGTTTACAGCATTTGGGAAACACCGGTGGGTACAGTCTGTTATTCTGTTAGCAGCTAGCAATTGGGCGCCCGCCTTATTACGTCCATGGCACAGTTGTGTGTGAGTGAGTCACACAGCATTGTTACAAAAAACAACGTTATGTATTTGACGACAAAAGCCTAAGGCCTATTTTGATCTTATCTAGACCTTATCTGGACCCTGTCTAGAGCCAGGTGAATGCAATCAACAACGCTCCATTTTAACAATATATTTGCAAATACGCACAAATCTTTGTACTAAGTTTCTACATAAAAAATTCTGAATGCATTTCTTTTCTCTCCATGTTCGCTTAAAGCCCAGTAATTTTCGCCTCCTGATTTAATATCCCTAAAACTATAGGCAAAGGTCATCACGTGACATGCCTATACAGGCACAGAGGGGTGGTGGAGGTATAGCTCCTACCCATTCGCAACCCGGCACTAGAAGGAGATGGGTAGTCAGCACTACGCTCCAGTCACTTTATCCTCGAGAAAGACCCTTTCTGCATGGCACGGAAAATCTCGCCGACAGTGGGATTCGATCCTCGGACCTTTCAGCCCGTAGCGAGTCGCCATACCGTCTACGATCTCCCGTCCGCAATTAGATCTCTGTATCATTCTTTCATTTTAGTTTCAATATTATTCTCAGCTGTATATTCGAACACCCAGTTGATGACAGTCTTCCAGGCCCACGTGGATAGCAGGTCTAAGTCTGAAGTGTTACAAATTCCGTCGTGACTAACTTTTATTTATGTTGCAGTCAGTTTCTAATAACATTTTCCTGTGCTTTGTTAAGCACCACGCCGTGGATACCTCTTTGAAGTGGAGGCACAGCTCCACTTGTGCTGTGGATGGTCGCGACTGTTTGGCCTCTGAGAAGACATCTACGGCACGCATTTGAGAAACTAAAGGCTATGGAGTAGCAAAGGTTCTAAATGAAATGGTGGTCTAATGGAGGTGTATTCTAACTTTCGAGCCTGTCTGTAGATTTGAATCAGTGGCTTGCAAGTTCCTCTGCTCTCAGCGTAACACCTTGGTTTGCTGCAGGATGCTTGTTAAGGATTCCACTCAGGCGTCACGGCGCGCTGTAAATCCCTGGACTTTGTTCCCACGGATCCTGGAAAATCCCCAGTCTCACCGAGACAGACAGACAGACGGACAATACAACAGATACTAATGGTGATAGATGGCAGGAGCGGAAAAGCTCAGATAATATGACAAATTTAGAAAGGAAAAGTGGAACGAAACAGTTCGTGATTTTTACGTCTGATCAAAAGGGCGTCGGAATCAGATGGCAGTGTGACGCAGGAACGGGCAGTTTCGTAATTATTTACACGTTTCGTGTGACGACATTCTTACTGCCACAGTGGTGCATGCATTTCCTGTTTCTTTCCCTGTAACGAATCTTCTGGTCTGCCTATTTCCAAAATGCCGGAACAGACCGAAAATATTTCGCTACTGCTGATTTTGTTTTCTTTGCACCTGAACTCGACATAATAATAATAATAATAATTCTTGGCTCAACAGCCCTGTATGGGCCTGGGCCTCCTCTTGCCTCCTCTTGTCGAGGTTACTAAGTCATGCGCATTCATGGCAGCTGGTGACCGGCCAGCTAGCCGCGCTTAGTGTTCTATCGATCCTGATGTGCACGCCAGAGCCACCTGGCAGGCAGTCAGGAGACTTGGATGAGAAATGGAGGCAATTTGGCTTACGCAACATTTTTATTCATGCCCGTAAGGTTCTTTTACATGCCGTAAATCTACGACATGGGACCGACGGCTTTACTTCCCCTCCGAAGGAAGTGGTGCTCCGGATTTTTATCATCCTTAAAAATCCATCGACCTCGGTCGGGATCGAACCCGCGAACCTTGGGTCCAGACCTGAACTCGACATATAATGAGATATTACTATAAGAAAGTCAAGGTTAAAATGGTCCACGTGTCTACGATTTACGTCGTAAAGGCGTATAGGGACAGTGAAGGCACATCTCCACGCAATCTTTGTAACACTTGAGGTAACGAATGAACAGTATGAAGTTACTGTCACTTTAATCACGAAGAAGGGGCCCATTAAATAAGCGCTCGGTTGGCCTGACAGCGTTTTTGGCAAGGCGACGAAAATAAAATCCGGAGCCCTTTTGAGGATGGCACGACGGTCTTGCAGGCCTATTTAATTGTTGTATTGATTAGGCAATTTAAGCTTATTATTAATTTAATATAGGTTTTTAGAGTAATTTCAATTAATTAGCTGATCAATAATTAACTTAAATTCTCCCTTATTTGTAATAATATATTCATTATTCGTATTCTCACCCCAACAGACTGCCGTCTGACCACCCTGCCCATATCCATGAGGCATGTAGGCTTATTTGACTTTCGACACTTTAATACGTTTTCTGACTGACAATCTGCATAATTCACATCGCCATGCTGTACTTAGTGTATACGTTTGACTGCCTGCTGCACTTCACCTTACAAAACAAAATCATCATAATTACGGTCGGTGCACAACCAAGAGCTCCATGCAGAAGTACGGTCGGTGCACAGCCAAGAGCTCCATGCAGAAGTACGGTCGGTGCACAGCCAAGAGCTCCATGCAGAAGTACGGTCGGTGCACAACCAAGAGCTCCATGCAGAAGTACGGTCGGTGCACAGCCAAGAACTACATGCAGAAGTCTGTTTAAAAAATTATAGATTTTACCAATTCCATGTCAATATATATTTTCATTAATGAACTTTGTTTTAAACAATCAAGAACATTTACAAACAAATTCATCTACACACAGTACAGACACAGCAATAAACACCACCTGCACAGACCAAATGCCAACCTATCTTTTTCCAAAAAAGTACAGTCTATGCCAGTATCACAATTTTCAACAGACTCCCTCTGAGTCTCGTAAGTCTTAAGAATGAAAAGACAAAATTTAAAGTAGCATTAAGAAAATACTTAAATACGCACTGCTTTTACTGAGTGTATGAATTTGTTGTGTATAAAGATGGTTCACAGTGCGGTGTGTAACATGTTTATAGTGTTTTAGTGTATAGTGTTTAGTTTATAGTGTTTTAGTGTATAGTTTTAGTGTATAGTGTTTTAGTGTATAGTGTTTAGTGTATAGTGTTTTAGTGTATAGTGTTTAGTGTATAGTGTTTTAGTGTATAGTGTTAGTGTATAGTGTTTTAGTGTATAGTGTTTAGTGTATAGTGTTTTAGTGTATAGTGTTTAGTGTATAGTGTTTAGTGTATAGTGTTCAGATGTAAAATTGTGTAGTCTGTATAGCTGTATATTGTATATTGTGACTTATTGCCATCGAGTTGTACCTTGGACAGACTTATGGGTCTGTGGAATGTATGTATGTATGTATGTGAGTATGTATGTACATTATGTATGTAAACAGCTCAGTACCTGAGAGGCTCACAGTGTGTTCCTTCGCTTCTATTTCTTGCAATCTTTTCGTCCATATGCACTGTGTTCCTGTGTGGTGCCTTTAATACACTTCCATTAGATTTTGCTGTGTTGTCAGGAGCGCTCGCAACATTGCGAAAAGCGACTATTAGCTGCGTCATGTCTGTCTGTCCTCATGGAACAACTGCGCTTCTAATGGACGGATTTTCATGAAACTTTATATTTGAGTATTGTTTTGAAAATCTGTCGAGAAAATTCAAGTTTCATTAAAATCTGACAAGAATAACGGTACTTTACATGAAGACATATGTACATTTATGATTATATCTCGTCGAATTCTTCTTATAATGAGAAATGTTTTAGATAAACTCTGTAGAGAAAATCAAAACACACATTTTATGTTCAATAACATTTTTCCTAAAATCGTGCCATTTATCAGATAATGTGGAGAAATGGTACAGCCAGACAGGCCACAGACGACAATATAATACGGCGCATGCGCTTTGCGTGCTGGATAACTAAGGCTACAGGCACACACACAGAATACGTAATAATTATTTCTTTTCCACTGCAACAATGTTTAAGCGAGCGCGCCTCAGTATTACGTTATATGTGTATTGTCTGTCTTGTTTGCATTTCTTGGGAGTACTCTGTTGATGAGCAGTGAAGTTCTATAAATCTCATTTGTGATATTGCTCTATTATTGTAACTTTTATTGTTGCTGCTGTTGCAGTCATCAATATCATCGTCATTATAATTATCAAAATATTGTGACTTGTGTTACATAAAGAAACCACTAGTGTTTAAACGTCTATCAATGGCTTCATCATTTGGCAATCAGAATTATTATGACACACTGTGTATGCTACACAGAATTTGTATACAAAGTAGCTGAGGAAAAGTTAAATGACTTTTCAGACGTAAAGTAATGTATATAGCCGATCTCAGTGGCCGCGCGGTCTAAGACGTGGGTCTGCGGCCGCTCGCTTACTGGGATTGTGGGTTCGAATCCCGCCGAGGGCATAGATGTCTGTCTGTTGTGAGTGTTGTGTGCTGTCAGGTAGAGGTCTCTGCGACGGGCTGATCACTCGTCCAGAGGAGTCCTACCGAGTGTGGTGTGTCTAAGAAGTGTGTTATCGTGAAGCCTCGAAAGTTAGGCGGCCTAGACCCCCAAGGGGCTGTCGAGCCATTGGGGAAAAAAATTAAATTAATGCAGAACTTCTCTTTACGAAATGAATCTGCTATGCGAACTGTTGACGTTACGTGGGCCCTTGTAACTTAAACGACGTGCCACGTCTTGTTGTTTACACGCTGGGAAAGACGCCGCATAATACCAAAGTGAAGAAGCGACGCGTTGAAAAATTTCGAGTCTCTCTGTGACGTTTTATCGTTGTGGCTCAGGAATTAATGCGCGCTTCTTCTCTTGAAAGACGAATTGACAGATAATCTGTTTTGAAGTTGGCAATGCGAAGAAGAACTACATAAGTGATTTTATATTACAGTAGCTAGCTTTACATTAAAATTTGACTGCCGTATTTTAACTGTGTTTTTATACGAGTCAGGTTACTGGTTTTGAATGTACTTATTTCTAATTTTGCAACTCCAAATTTTGTAGCTTTTAACATATGGCTCCCTATTTTGTTGGCAGCTCCTATACGTATTTCTGGCCATTTTTGTAAGAAGACACAATACGTACTTATAATTTTGCCACCACTGTGGCCAAGGAGGCAGGTAATAATATGTACCATGTGCAGGTATGGTACATTACAGACAAGTGTTCTGTAACTTGACATTATATTCATCGTGCACCATTATGATAATATTATATATATATACCAACATGTATTGCACAAAATTATAATTAGTTAAACTTATCACTTAACCCGACACGTGTTTCCAGGGTTACAACCATATCAGCAGCAAACTTACAACTCTTAACAATACCAAAGGAAGTGTACAGTGAAGCATACAAACCAGCAACCCCTGATGATGGCCCATTTGGGCCGAAACACGTGTCGGGTTAAGTGATAAGTTTATCTAGTTATAAATTTTGTGCAATACATGTTGGTATATACAGAGTATACACAAAAGAATGGTGCGGTTTCAATAGTAAAAACTATTGAAACCGCACCATTCTTTTGTGTATACCCTGTATATACAGTAAGTGTTCTGTGTTACACAGCGCAGCTGTTGCTGGCGTCGGCATCGGTTCATTTTGATTTAAATGAGCTGATGGTTGTAACGTCGAATGAGAGGTGAAACGTCGCATTTGAATTAGCGATAGTACGTGCGGGTGGGGGTGGCTGTCATGGTGTCAAAGACAAGGTGAAGTGCGATGTGCCTGAGTAAAACCGTGCGAGTATATGACCAATCACTGATCAGAGTTTGCTTCATATAGTTTAGAGTTCGTAATTCTACCTAACGTGGATTTCAAGACAATAAAATCCAAACTTTATTTACCCGAAAATTTATAAAGGAACCAACAACATGAGGATGAGTTTGTACATATTAAACGTGTAGAAATTTTTTGGCGGGAAATGCGTAACTCAGTAACAGCGAAGTAACTGTTATCGTGTGAGATGTGAGGTTGTTGCTGAGGATTGACTTCTTCTGAGATGTGAGTTAGTGGATCCCGACGTTTCGAAACGTCTTTTTGCCTTTCTTTTCAAAGTTAAAATAGCTAAAGAGGAGGGGGCTGCTGGGCCCTTGACGATGAAGGCGCCACGATCCTCCGAAACGTCGGGAACCACTCGATGACACAGCGTCTCATGTTTAATTGCATTGCTGTATAAACTAAGTCTGACGTAGAAACAGGTACAGCTGTGGGCGTCAGGCAGTTACGTAGTTCTTCCACAACGCCGACGCCACGCTGTGTATATTCAACACGTTTACTTTCAGCTGACGGAGGCAACAATAGAGTGCGCCATGTTCCGTACGCAAAACAAGTGCCTGATATGACGTTGCCATCAGAAGCAGCGATTGCTCGCATTTATATTCGGTTTCAGACAGCGTTGGTTCGCAATCAGTGATCCGTGAAACAACCACGGCTTGTGTTTGCAGTCGCAGCGTGTGAACATGAATTTCGGAGAAGAATAAGTTAGGCCTATGAATTTACCGTTGAAAGGGACCATTTGGTAGATAAAGAAACAGATGGGAGCGGTACTGGACAGATAATTACTGACAGGTGTCGTGGGTATAATGAGTCCTCGTTGGTTTCAACTTGAAGACCGTCACTTTATATCCAGTGGATGTCTGCACGACGTTAATGCAGCCATGGCGTGAAACTGACAACTGTGTGGGCCTGCGCCTACCTTGTATACCTCCACTCCACCATACGTCTGCATGGCTTTGTGGATAACGAAGAACAAGAATAATTTTACCTTTACCCTTTTTGTTTACAAACGTTAGTAAAATAAACTCATATTTCGTCATCTAAACATACGGACAGATTTCGATTAAATTTGGTGTGGATCTACCCTAAAACTATATTTGTTTTTTGTTCTGAGCTGATGGAACGTAATTCCAACTTTGTGTCAAGATCTGACTTAAATTTGTTTAATTTCTCAAAAACGATCAATCAAACAAAGTAGTCACGTGGTACAGAATGTAGATCTGTTTAGTACCTATAGCCCGTGTTTTACAAAATGTGTCCGACAAATGTTTAATGAAACGTAAAGGCAAAAAGGTGCTGACGTAGGTAGTGTGACGTTTGTACCGCAAAGATTGTGCGTACCTGATAGCGTCTGCAGTTAATGAAACTCATAGCCATTTGTTTGCAAAACATCGCAAAGAACACGCCAGCTGCAGTTCTCTTTTTTAACAGACTGTATCGAACAGTGTTATCTGTGGCCTGTTGTGTGCAAAGCTGCCTTTGTGCTTGCTACAGCTGAAGGTGATGCACAGCTTTACGTCTCTTACAGACACTGTCTTTGACTGACGACAACAACTTTGACCTTGACATTGTTGTTACGGTCCCTTTTCTTCGGGCCGACGTTGCGGAGGCAACATATACGTCCTGTCCAAAACGTTGTCTCTGTCACTGCATTTATGTATATAAATATATGTTATTTATTACTGCTAGTGTCTTCATACCCGGTGGCAGTGGTACTACAATGACACACAACGCACAATAACATACATCACAAACAATAACACACAACACACAATAACATACATCACAAACAATAAACACAACACACAATAATATACATCACAAACAATAACACACAACACACAATAACATACATCACAAACAATAACACCCAATAACATACATCACAAACAATAACACACAATAACATACATCACAAACAATAACACACAACACACAATAAACATGACATACACAAACAATAACACACAACACAAATAACATAACATCACAAAACAATAACACACAACACACAATAACATACATCACAAACAATAACACACAAAACATACATCACAAACAATAACACACAACACACAATAACATACATCACAAACAATAACACACAACACGCAATAACATGCATCACAAACAATGACACACAACACACAATAACATGCATCACAAACAATAACACACAACACACAATAACATGCATCACAAACAATAACACACAACGCACAATAACATACATCACAAACAATAACACACAACGCACAATAACATACATCACAAACAATAACACACAACACACAATAACATATATCACAAACAATAACACACAACACACAATAACATACATCACAAACAATAACACACAACACACAATAACATACATCACAAACAATAACACACAACATGCAATAACATACATCACAAACAATAACACACAACACACAATAACATGCATCACAAACAATAACACACAACGCACAATAACATACATCACAAACAATAACACACAACGCACAATAACATACATCACAAACAATAACACACAACGCACAATAACATACATCACAAACAATAACACACAACACACAATAACATACATCACAAACAATAACA
Source organism: Reticulitermes speratus (assembly GCA_021186555.1). Classification (NCBI taxonomy): domain Eukaryota; kingdom Metazoa; phylum Arthropoda; class Insecta; order Blattodea; family Rhinotermitidae; genus Reticulitermes; species Reticulitermes speratus. The sequence goes on from JAJKFL010000013.1 coordinate 2,149,217, forward strand.
CACAACACACAATAACATACATCACAAACAATAACACACAACACGCAATAACATACATCACAAAAAATAACACACAACACTCAAAACAACACACAACACACAAACTTACAAACACAATAAAACACACATACTACAAAAAGAAAGAATAGCTAAGCCTAACAAAAAAACCTAACGTTGATGAAACAGAGTTAAAAATAATTAGATATACAAAGCAATGAGTCAACCGTACTATACAAAAATAAAAATCCATATCTTGAAGAAGTGATGTCTTTACACTGGGCGCCATTTGTTAGGTTTTCAGTTTGAGACGAGCCTAAAATGAAATTTGTTTTCACTTCTAACCAGGTAAAACACAACGAACAATGACAGTGTTAACTGACGCACACACGACCCCGCTGAACTTGAGCGTAAATTACGCTCTTTAACTGGACTTCCTCGCTTACTGCTCATAAACACACAGCGCAGTGACCCCCCTGCGCAACCACTGACAAAGTCAAATCTATTGTCGGCAGCCGACAACAGTAACGTTTACTGAATCTCGGCGCCTCCAAATGTCAGTGAGGTGAATTTTTCCCTTCTTGCGACGCAAGATGCCCTCTGAACCCCTGGCCTGTGGCAGCCGCCCAATACAATTATTTACCCTAATGGTCGCGTGCGACATTGCGTCCATGGGCTAAAGATCCTTCTGATAAGGCAGGCTGTCGAGTTGCAGGACCGTAGAGATATGTTCTCATTTGCCAGGAAACTGCAAATGGTGTGATATGTAAATCAGACCCCCTCTCTCTCTCTTTCCATCTTCCTATACTCTGTTCTCGAAAATCGACGAGAAGCGAGTGCGATTTATAGGGCCTATAAAAGGTAATGTAGTGACCTGATGCCCCCCTCCCCCGTTCCACCAAAAGCGACGAGTGTAAGGCTATTAGTGGCTCCTTCCAGGCGAGTTGATGTGCGAATGTGCTGCTATCTGCAGCTTGCAGCCAATATCAGTTCGGACGCCGACCACCCGAGCGCAAGTTGGAGGGCCATACCTCCTGCAGACGATGGTGGTTCTTTCCTTCCTGTAGTTTGTTAACGATTTATTGTGGTACGAGAGTGCTGAAAAAGATTAGTGGTTGTTTTCAACTTTTGCGGGTACGCAGTTCCGTGCGGAGTCCAATAGGGTTGCGTATCTGTGTTGTCCGTCGGCGACCAAGGGCTGTAGGGCGTGATAAGACAAGTCGTTGTTCCTGGGAGACAGACTTAGTGCTTCCTGTAACGTAACTTCCATACCCTTATTCTGTTTGTACCATGCGTAATATAAACAGGCAGCAAATACACGCTGTGCTCCACTGTCTGCTTACCAGGACAGGAAGTGACAACAATAATGATGGCGACATGTAGTCAGGCCAGTCCATCTGGATTTGTGGTGGACAAAGTGGCAGTGGTAGAGATTTTTCTGGGAGTACTCGGTTTTGCCCTGTCAGTATCATTGCACCAATGCTCCATACTCATTCACTCATCCATCACCGACGCTAAATATACTTAGCAGTTGACAGCATCGTTTAATAACACTTAACAGTCATGCCCGTTTTTATTTATTTAGAGACCGTCTCATAGAACTGGTTAGTGTCTAATTACTGATACTGACATATGGTAATAGTACCCATTTCCGCGCTATTTTGATACAGTGTATGGAGAACTAGGTGCTCAATAAATGCGTATGTGTCGTAATTTCATGACGACTTTAGAGTGGGTCGCCACGAAATATGGAGACTCATTAAAGCGACCACCTTTACCCCAAACATTTTCTGTGCGTTTTATTCAATGGGAGTCTCATGCGACATTAAACATTCATTCCTGAGATTATATGTCATGTCATGAAAGCGTATTGCGGGCGTGAAAGTAATGTTCCACGTATTTTCACCCTCAACGCCGGATGACGGTCAGTGGTCGTATTCAAATTTTGGCCACTTCGTTTGCAACGTCCTGAATGGACTGGAGGTTGTGTCAGTGTCAGTGTCAGTGTCAGTGTCAGTGTCAGACGTGTATATAGGCAGTGTACAGACAGCACGCTACAAGGTTGTGTCAGTGTCAGTGTCAGACGTGTATATAGGCAGTGTACAGACAGCACGCTACAAGGTTGTGTCAGTGTCAGTGTCAGACGTGTATATAGGCAGTGTACAGGCAGCACGCTACAAGGTTGTGTCAGTGTCAGTGTCAGACGTGTATATAGGCAGTGCACAGGCAGCACGCTACAAGGTTGTGTCAGTGTCAGTGTCAGACGTGTATATAGGCAGTGCACAGGCAGCACGCTACAAGGTTGTGTCAGTGTCAGACGTGTATATAGGCAGTGTACAGGCAGCACGCTACAAGGTTGTGTCAGTGTCAGACGTGTATATAGGCAGTGTACAGGCAGCACGCTACAAGGTTGTGTCAGTGTCAGACGTGTATATAGGCAGTGTACAGGCAGCACGCTACAAGGTTGTGTCAGTGTCAGTGTCAGACGTGTATGTAGGCAGTGTACAGGCAGCACGCTACAAGGTTGTGTCAGTGTCAGACGTGTATATAGGCAGTGTACAGGCAGCACGCTACAAGGTTGTGTCAGTGTCAGTGTCAGTGTCAGACGTGTATATAGGCAGTGTACAGACAGCACGCTACAAGGTTGTGTCAGTGTCAGTGTCAGACGTGTATATAGGCAGTGTACAGGCAGCACGCTACAAGGTTGTGTCAGTGTCAGACGTGTATATAGGCAGTGTACAGACAGCACGCTACAAGGTTGTGTCAGTGTCAGTGTCAGACGTGTATATAGGCAGTGTACAGGCAGCACGCTACAAGGTTGTGTCAGTGTCAGACGTGTATATAGGCAGTGTACAGGCAGCACGCTACAAGGTTGTGTCAGTGTCAGACGTGTATATAGGCAGTGCACAGGCAGCACGCTACAAGGTTGTGTCAGTGTCAGTGTCAGACGTGTATATAGGCAGTGTACAGGCAGCACGCTACAAGGTTGTGTCAGTGTCAGACGTGTATATAGGCAGTGTACAGGCAGCACGCTACAAGGTTGTGTCAGTGTCAGTGTCAGTGTCAGACGTGTATATAGGCAGTGTACAGGCAGCACGCTAAAAGGTTGTGTCAGTGTCAGTGTCAGTGTCAGACGTGTATATAGGCAGTGTACAGGCAGCACGCTAAAAGGTTGTGTCAGTGTCAGTGTCAGTGTCAGACGTGTATATAGGCAGTGTACAGACAGCACGCTACAAGGTTGTGTCAGTGTCAGACGTGTATATAGGCAGTGTACAGGCAGCACGCTACAAGGTTGTGTCAGTGTCAGACGTGTATATAGGCAGTGTACAGACAGCACGCTACAAGGTTGTGTCAGTGTCAGTGTCAGACGTGTATATAGGCAGTGTACAGGCAGCACGCTACAAGGTTGTGTCAGTGTCAGACGTGTATATAGGCAGTGTACAGGCAGCACGCTACAAGGTTGTGTCAGTGTCAGTGTCAGACGTGTATATAGGCAGTGTACAGGCAGCACGCTACAAGGTTGTGTCAGTGTCAGACGTGTATATAGGCAGTGTACAGGCAGCACGCTACAAGGTTGTGTCAGTGTCAGTGTCAGTGTCAGACGTGTATATAGGCAGTGTACAGGCAGCACGCTAAAAGGTTGTGTCAGTGTCAGTGTCAGTGTCAGACGTGTATATAGGCAGTGTACAGACAGCACGCTACAAGGTTGTGTCAGTGTCAGTGTCAGACGTGTATATAGGCAGTGTACAGGCAGCACGCTACAAGGTTGTGTCAGTGTCAGACGTGTATATAGGCAGTGTACAGGCAGCACGCTACAAGGTTGTGTCAGTGTCAGTGTCAGACGTGTATATAGGCAGTGTACAGGCAGCACGCTACAAGGTTGTGTCAGTGTCAGACGTGTATATAGGCAGTGTACAGGCAGCAGGCTACAAGGTTGTGTCAGTGTCAGTGTCAGTGTCAGACGTGTATATAGGCAGTGTACAGGCAGCACGCTAAAAGGTTGTGTCAGTGTCAGTGTCAGTGTCAGACGTGTATATAGGCAGTGTACAGGCAGCACGCTAAAAGGTTGTGTCAGTGTCAGTGTCAGTGTCAGACGTGTATATAGGCAGTGTACAGACAGCACGCTACAAGGTTGTGTCAGTGTCAGTGTCAGTGTCAGACGTGTATATAGGCAGTGTACAGACAGCACGCTACAAGGTTGTGTCAGTGTCAGACGTGTATATAGGCAGTGTACAGGCAGCACGCTACAAGGTTGTGTCAGTGTCAGACGTGTATATAGGCAGTGTACAGACAGCACGCTACAAGGTTGTGTCAGTGTCAGACGTGTATATAGGCAGTGTACAGACAGCACGCTACAAGGTTGTGTCAGTGTCAGACGTGTATATAGGCAGTGTACAGACAGCACGCTACAAGGTTGTGTCAGTGTCAGACGTGTATATAGGCAGTGTACAGACAGCACGCTACAAGGTTGTGTCAGTGTCAGACGTGTATAAAAGGCAGTGTACAGGCAGCACGCTACAAGGTTGTGTCAGTGTCAGTGTCAGACGTGTATATAGGCAGTGTACAGGCAGCACGCTACAAGGTTGTGTCAGTGTCAGACGTGTATATAGGCAGTGTACAGGCAGCACGCTACAAGGTTGTGTCAGTGTCAGACGTGTATATAGGCAGTGTACAGGCAGCACGCTACAAGGTTGTGTCAGTGTCATGTCAGACGTGTATATAGGCAGTGTACAGGCAGCACGCTACAAGGTTGTGTCAGTGTCAGTGTCAGTGTCAGACGTGTATATAGGCAGTGCACAGGCAGCACGCTACAAGGTTGTGTCAGTGTCAGTGTCAGTGTCAGACGTGTATATAGGCAGTGCACAGGCAGCACGCTACAAGGTTGTGTCAGTGTCAGTGTCAGTGTCAGACGTGTATATAGGCAGTGCACAGGCAGCACGCTACAAGGTTGTGTCAGTGTCAGTGTCAGTGTCAGACGTGTATATAGGCAGTGTACAGACAGCACGCTACAAGGTTGTGTCAGTGTCAGACGTGTATATAGGCAGTGTACAGACAGCACGCTACAATCACCACCGACTCCGCCTGTTACTTTGTGCACTTTGTGTCTCCTTTCAGTTTATCATTGAACTGTTGAGCCCTTAGTGCAAGCCGTTACATCGTGTACAGGAGCGCCTACAGCAGAGCAAACAGTGCCTGTCAATACACCCTGTGCAGCTAAATGCATGTAACAAACTTGCTTCCTGTGAGGTTTTGATGAAATACAATATCTGTGTTTTTAGCAAAAATTATGTTCTGTAATACACCCGGGAAACTGGGAATGCTTTTTCTGTTCAAGGCGTAGACACGGGCTTTATAATATCGTGTTTCATAACCACCAGACAGAATAACACACCCTTCAAGCTTGTACACGCGGCGTTATATTTCTCGTGTTTTTATTCATGTGGCTACCTAATAGCTGGAACCTTAAAATGAACTTACCTGAGAGGCTGTACAAAACATGCTGGGGTTTTGAATAGACGAACACTACTGATTATTATTATTATTATGGCTCGACAGCCCTATATGGGCCTGGGTCTCCTCGTTTCGTCGACGTTTCATGGTCACACACATTTGAGACACACCACAGTCCATAGGACTCCTCTGGACGAGTGACCAGCCCGTCGCAGAGACCTCTACCTGACAACACACAACACTCACAACAGACAGACATTCATGCCTTAGGCGGGATTCGAACCCACAATCCCAGTAAGCGAGCGGCCGAAGACCCACGCCTTAGGCCGCACGGCCACTAGGATCGGCAGTACTCATTATTACGGTCTGTCATTCAATCGTGTTTCCAGTACTAGTCTTACTACTGTCTGACCCGGCCCCTTGTGCGTTGAGTGTAGCCTATTTTACGGTGGGTCGTGTTACAGTGTTATCGTGTCACCTTATTTCAAGAGCAGTCTTATCAAAGACGTCTATTGCTCCTTCTTCATATCTGTTTATTCTATAGACCTGTAAGAACTCTTGTTACTTCTCACCATAATAAAGTATGTTACAGTGTGTTCCTTTCACGAGACATTGGCCATAGTCATTTGACGTTCTGACAGCAGTGCTCTTGAAGAGTCCTGTCTTGTGGCGCCATGTTCTTGGGAGAGTGGTTTTCGAAGGATCGTAGTGCCTTTATCTTCACGGTCAAGCAAGCAGTCTTCTGAATGGCCGTGCCATGACTCAGGCGGTCAGTCGTCGGCCTCTCACTGCGGAGGCCCGGGTTCGATCCCGGGTCATTGCATGTTGGGTTTGTGGTGGACAAAGTGGCACTGAGACAGGTTTTTCTCCGGGTTGTCGGTTTTACCCTGTCAATTTCATTCCACCGGTGCTCCATTACTTGTAAAACTTGGTAAAAAAAACTTCTCATCTTCATCTTCATCACAGGGTTGCAAAAAAGCCTTAAGACCGCGGTGCGTCCGTAGGATCTGCTGCGGGGCCCTTCACCACGTAAAAAAAAAGCAGTCTTCTGTCTCTGTAGGTGAAGGTACTACTATCATTCGAAACGCCGGAAAACACCCGTCCAAGGATACAACATGACGTCCCACAAGATTGGAATCTTCACACTTAGACTTAATGCAGCGGAGAGCAGTGGATATTAAATTGTTATATTAAAATAACGTGAAGAACTTCACTGCGGTCTAGAACACCGCACATGTAGAGGATCTACTGGCAGTGTGTTACCGGACAGTTTGGGTTCGAGTCCTATTCTTCGTCTTGGTAGACACCCTAGTTTTATTTTTGGCAAAACAATTAGAACATCTGGCGTAGGAAGACGCGACTCAAAAAGGGAAGGTCAGACCGGCAGCCATAAAAGGGGGTGGGGGAGAGTAGTCAAGAAACTAAAAGGACTTGCTGGCTTTTGTCAATTCCCGTGTGTTCCAAAAATTTAGAAAGCAGACTCTTTGTTGATAAACCTTAATACTTGAAAATGAACCTCCATAATATTTAGTAGCGATGTTACCAGCTGTGTGTCATAAACAGCCATTTGTAGAACGAAAACTGCGAAGATTGGGATCAACTAGTTGTAAGAGAACACAAGACAGGCTCGGTTGTTCATCTGGTGGAGTTTAGGGAAACAAATTAGCTGTCCCACAAGATTGTCGGCTTCTGCTGAACTAAAATATAATAAACGAAAACACGTTGCTAAAAATTGTCAATATTGCAGAAGTGAATTGTATTGAGTGCTACAAAATAATAATAAATTGGGGAAGTGTTTAAATTACCAATTGAAATTTCTTTGTTTAATTTTGGAGTGCAGCGTGCAGTGTATGACGGTAGTCTGTTAACGTTCCACACGACAATAATCCCTGACGATAAGACATCATACCTACCGAACTTGACTAGTTGATTACCACGTCTGTGTTTTCCGTTGCCTGCGGAAAATCACATCTAGAGACGTTGACTCTAGAAAGGACGGTAGCAAGTGTTGTCCGTAGCAACTGAGCGTGTCTCTCCGCGCAGGATTGCAACAGGGCTAAAAGAGTAAAGAAACCCTCAGATAAACTTACTGCACAGACCCTTGTCACTGTGAATTGCGCGACCTGATGTAAATACCTACTGAGGCTCGCCAGGATACCTTCTGTGAAGACACCAACAGCGAGACGTCAGTGTACTGAGGCTCGCCAGAATACCTTCTGTGAAGACACCAACAGCGAGACGTCAGTGTACTGAGGCAACGCAAAGAAATTCCGTGTATGATAGTGATTATGGCGTTCGAGGTTTCGGCTCTGTATCCACTGTTACACTATCATGCACTTCTCTGTGGCCTATGTCAACCAATCCAGGGTGTTTTGAGCTTGCGAGGACCATCGCGTTGTCATCATTACCAAAATTGTTTGAACAGAAGGGAATGTAGGGAATTTAACTGCTTTGGGAAGCGTAGCTTAAGGAAGATGTGGAAAGGGCCGATCGAGGGGACTTATTTCTGTGGCTGTAGCATAAAATATTGAATTACAAGCACAGAATTCACCATTATGTGTATAAGACTTTGTTGTTTATCTGTAATGTTACAAGTTGTACTGTGTGTTAGAGTTCACACATTTTACAGTTGTGTTCTTTCTGGCAGCGCACATCACTTTGGATTTTGTCGTAATTTATCGGAAATTATGTGACCGACTGCCTAGCTACAGTCCATCTTGAGAAACTAACAGTTCCTCAGCTAGCCAAGAAACTGCCAGCATTTTATGAAACCCGGATGTTCAGTACCATGTTTACAAGACCATGTCCCTTGACCCAAACCTGAACCAGATGAGTTTAGTCTGCGTCCTCCTAAACTATTTTTAACATCCATTTCGTTATTATTCTGTTATTACGTGGTCTTCCCATTGGCCTTCTTCCTTCAATTTATCAGCCACACCTAAGTTTGTAGAGGCAATTGTAAAATTGGGAAAATGTATTAGAAGTGTAAAAGCAAAGGCAAAGCAAGCCCATTACAGTCCGTTACGACTCCAAGAAGGTTGAGACTCCCAGATTTCTAAATAATCGACACATGAATGTGGTAAGTTTGTCAGTCCTACAATCTTTACCACGCAGGAGATACTCCTGGTACTCATTTCTGTTAGAGGCTGAGTCGACCCCAGAGTCAATGGAAAATCCAATGATGCAATCGGGAATCGAACCCGCGACCTTCAAGCTTGTAGCCCAGTGCCTCAACCAATATGATTTTATTTTGTGTGGTGGGTGGAGGATGTACTTACGACTGTCGGTGCACCACCGCTGGGGGTGGAAACAAATTGCTAAGAATGCTGTGGGGAAATGTCATCCCTGTGTTCAGTCTCTGTTGTTATGTATGTATGTATGTATGTATGTATACAGTGTGCGTATACGCATGAGGAAAATGATAAACAGTTCTTGCAAATTGTGTTGGGTGGAGCCCACATAAGAAGCAGATGCGTGTAAGACTTTTACATTTAAATCGAAATTTTGATTAAATTTTTGCCGAGAGAATAAATAAGAAGTAGCGTGAACTAGCTGAAGATGGATATGCAGAAGGAAAAATAATATTAAAACGGCAGTTGTGAAAGTAGCTAATGAGGACTTGGAGTATGCCTTAACTGACTATAGGGGAATGCGATGATGGAACTTACCAATACAGAATTTGTAGCAATCCGTTTTTGGTGTTGGTTGTGAGCCTTCTAAGTTGCGTATCGCTCATGGGAATCGTGGAAGTCATTTAGTTACCTGGACTGGCTGACGTCATCCGCCTTTGTTCAGAAATACAGAGTGTTCCACTTAAAACAGGCCCGCTTGCGTGGCGAAATCAAGATAGGATTTTTTTACGTCTCACGATTGAATGGCCCGAGTTCATGAGGCTTTCGCAGAGGAACAAACTGTCAGCAAATGTTTGTGGCCCCCACGTTCTCCGGATTTGTCAACATGTGATTTTTATCTGTGAGGATACTTTAAGGGCAAAGTTCACGAATCAAATGAACTGAGGAAGAACATTCAAAGCGCAGTCACCGTTTTGCGTAAGATGTACCTGAAATTGACAAGGTGTACCTGAACTTGACAAGGTGTACCTGAACTTGGCAAGGTGTGACTGAACTTGACAAGGTGTACCTGAACTTGAGAAGGTGTACCTGAACTTGACAAGGTGTACCTGAACTTGACAAGGTGTACCTGAACTTGACAAGGTGTACCTGAACTTGACAAGGTGTACCTGAACTTGACAAGGTGTACCTGAACTTGACAAGGTGTACCTGAACTTGGCAAGGTGTGCCTGAACTTGACAAGGTGTGCCTGAACTTGACAAGGTGTACCTGAACTTTGCAAGGTGTGCCTGAACTTGACAAGGTGTGCCTGAACTTGAGAAGGTGTACCTGAACTTGAGAAGGTGTGCCTGAACTTGAGAAGGTGTACCTGAACTTGACAAGGTGTACCTGAACTTGACAAGGTGTACCTGAACTTGACAAGGTGTACCTGAACTTGACAAGGTGTACCTGAACTTTGCAAGGTGTGCCTGAACTTGAGAAGGTGTGCCTGAACTTGACAAGGTGTACCTGAACTTGACAAGGTGTACCTGAACTTGACAAGGTGTACCTGAGCTTGGCAAGGTGTGCCTGAACTTGAGAAGGTGTGCCTGAACTTGAGAAGGTGTGCCTGAACTTGACAAGGTGTACCTGAACTTGACAAGGTGTACCTGAACTTGACAAGGTGTACCTGAACTTGACAACGGGCGCAGAAAATGGGTTGCTTCACAAGGATCTCATTTCCAGAACCTTTTATAAGATCCTACATTTAATACAGTCTTCTAGGGCCATCAGCTGCGTCAGATGATTTAAAAGATACGACGTTTCGGGGACTGGCTCCATCCCCATCCTCAGGCAGAACCGATATAACCCAGCACTTGTCTGTCTGTGTTTATGTACCTGCCGAGGACAGGGAGTATCAGAACTGCTGGGAGTGCAGTTCTTAAATCATCCGACGCGGTTGATGGCCCAAGAAGACTATATATAAAATCATGTCGCCGCGGAAGTTTTAAAACTTATACCGTGCATTTAGTGTACCGAAAACCAAACGAAACCAAATTATTTCTTGATTTCGCCGTGCAAACTGGCCGGTATTAAGTGGAACACTGTGTACTTCATTAACTGAAAGTACTTGATTCATAAAACAATTGTTTACACTGAGTATTGCAAGAGCTGCTTGTTTTGCTGTCTGTACTGCCACGTGTTTGTATCCAACTATTCAGTTCACGTTTCTTACACCTACATTTCCAATTCCGCCACGTCGTCTTGCTCCCTTCTGGACCAACCAAGCAACAGTATGGGCGGTGCTACGTGTGTAGCTACAGAGAACACTGTGGGCACAGCGGCACAGCGGAACTCTGGCTAATTAACTTTTTTAAGGCGAAAATTAATGTGGATTATATTTAAAAATTCCCGTCCTCTTCTATTCTGTTATATCCTGTCCTATTTGTTCTGTAATGTTCTCACCTGTTCTGTCATGTTCTGTTAGTCTGTTCTATTATGTTCTTTTCCACTGACGTAAGGATGATATCTGTATAATTCGTTTTCCGTGATTAGAATTTTCTGTTTAGCCGTAGTGTGATTCCTTCTAGGCTCTTGCATGACAATTTGCTATGTAGTGTGACGGTGTGTTGTCAGTCGCACGTACAGTTGTATAATTTACTTGTCCACTGAAAGCTGCCTAACCTTAGCACTCCACGATGTGAGATGTGAGTAGAGGACCAGTAGCTGCTAGCTCCAGTACGTGATAAGCAAAGGGTAAAGCAATCCCATTACAGTCCTGGACAGGCCATTAGGTTGCCAGGAGGTTGAGGCTCCCAGATTTCTAGACAATCGGCATATGAAGGTGGTAAGGTTGTCAGCCCTACGCATCGGTCGCCTTTACCCCCAGGAAATACGCCTGGTACTCATTTCTGTTATGAGACTGAGTCGATCCCAGGGCCATAGTGCGACCGGAAGGATTATATCAATGAAAAATTTGTGGCTTGTGTACGGACACAACCGGAATCTTTTTAAGGCGTGAATCCGTCTTTGTGTTATTAGAGGAAGGGTAAGATGTAAATGAATAAAGTCTTGGTGGTTATAAGTGAAGTGTAATTGTATTTATCAAAGGCCGATGATAGGAGAAGTAAGATACATATGGCATAGTAGCGGCGCACTCGAAGGGCATACACAAAAGAATGGTGCGGTATCAATAGTGAATTCTTTTGCAACCGCACCATTCTTTTGTGTGTGCCCTGTACTCGCGCCGGCGTTGACGCGCTCGGCTTTCTTACGCTCTCTATACAATCTGCATCGTTCGACATTAGTCAATTTGGGCTTTTATGATTCCTTTTGAATTTTCCTTTCCAATGATATACGTTTCTTACATTTCTGTTCATATTTCCTTTGCAATTTTTCGACATTATGAAAATTTTCTTCAACTCAGCACACTTATCGGCTTATAACTTTACAAATTTTATTCTATCGGTTATTATTGCTAAATAATATTGTAGATCCTGTTATTTTCTACACATCGACACTAATTTCAACGTCCTATCTCTTCGCAATCCAAAGTTACACTGCCCAAACGCCGCGCGGCGTCGCCATTTTCAGTGTTCACGCGCAAGCGCTACCCCTCCCCCCCTCACCGCTGTACACCCCCATTACCCACCATTTTAGATACGGATATCAACCCTCTATCCAACAAAATTTAAATCATTACATTATCATTTATAGTTTACGAGATATAAGCGCGAAAAATCTTGTCATTTTTCTGGTCGCTAGAGTTTTCGTAGAGACCCCCCCTACACCGGACCGAATTTAAAGACGTATTCACGTCAAAATTCCAATGACACCATCGGGAATCTAACCCGCGACCTTCCGGCTTGTAGCGCAGTGCCTCAACCAACTGCACCACCGCGTGGCCCACGTGACAAGTACACAGTACAGTTTGTATGGCGGGAGGTCTTTGCGAATTGTGAAAATTTTGTTACTAGCCTGAAGGTAAATAGGAGATAAGAAGGCGGAGACGATGCGAGATATGTGGGATATGTGGGATATGTGGGCTATGTGGGATATGTGGGCTATGCGAGATATGTGGGATATGTGGGATATGTGGGATATGTGGGATATTTGGGATATGTGGGCTATGTGGGTTATGTGGGCTATGCGAGATATGTGGGATATGTCGGATATGTGGGATATGTGGGATATGTGGGATATTTGGGATATGTGGGCTATGTGGGTTATGTGGGCTATGCGAGATATGTGGGATATGTGGGATATGTGGGATATGTGGGCTATGCGAGATATGTGGGATATGTGGGATATGTGGGATATGTGGGATAAGTGGGATATGTGGGATATGTGGGATATGTGGGCTATGTGGGATATGTGGGCTATGCGAGATATGTGGGATATGTGGGATATGTGGGATATGTGGGATATGTGGGATAAGTGGGATATGTGGGATATGTGGGATATGTGGGCTATGTGGGATATGTGGGCTATGCGAGATATGTGGGATATGTGGGATATGTGGGCTATGTGGGATATGTGGGATAAGTGGGATATGTGGGATATGTGGGATATGTGGGATATGTGGGATATGTGGGATATGTGGGATATGTGGGATATGTGGGATATGTGGGATATGTGGGATATGTGGGATATGTGGGATATGGATGTGGATATGTGGGATATGTGGGATATGTGGGATATGTGGGATATAAGTGGGATATGTGGGATATGTGGGATATGTGGGATATGTGGGATATGTGGGATATGTGGGATATGTGGGATATGTGGGATATGTGGGATATGTGGGATATGGGGATATGTGGGATATGTGGGATAAGTGGGATATGTGGGATAAGTGGGATATGTGGGATAGTGGAATGTGGATAGATGTGGATATGTGGATATGGGATATGTGGGATATGTGGGATATGTGGGATATGTGGGATAAGTGGGATATGTGGGATATGTGGGATATGTGGGATATGTGGGATATGTGGGATATGTGGGATATGTGGAATGTGGGATATGTGGGATATGTGGGATATGTGGGATTAAGTGGGATATGTGGGATATGTGGGATAAGTAGTGGATATGTGGGATATGTGGAATGGGGATATGTGGGATATGATGTGGGATATGTGGGATAATGTGGGATATGTGGGAAAATGTGGGATATGGATGTGGGAATATGTGGGATAATGTGGGATATGTGGGATATGTGGGTATGTGGGATATGTGGGATATGTGGGATATGTGGGATATGTGGGATAAGTCCAAAATTGTGAGTTTGAGATTCTTACAGAGTCGATCCTGAAGATTTTACAGTCTTCTGGGATGTTATACTGCGTAGATTGGTAAATACTTCACGAAGTATCGAATCGTCGAACCGCCATCATCTTAAAGATCATGCAGTCCAAGAAAAGTATTTGGACTATTGACCCTGAAGAGGGAATGCACTACCATGCCTCGAAACGTCGGGAACTAATTACACGGTGACACAGCGTAACATCCCAGAAGAGCTGAATCTTCAACTGATGAATCACAAAATTGTAAAGTGCCTACTTTAGCTACTTTGCGCTGGATTACACTGGCACTTGTCTGAAGGCACGCATTGTGCGTGTTACGAGAAGAGCTGCTCCTGCTCTGTGCGGCAGACAGATCCTAGGACAGGACCTGTGTTACATTAAAGCAAGTCCCATAGCGGTTGTGTTACTGTGTTACTGTACACACAGTTTCTATAATCGACCGTTCACATATCGATTGGTAACAATTAGCCGCAGTCGCTGTTACTGCAGTAGGCATGTAAAGTTCCCACTGGTGCTTTAGTCATCTCGATGAACTCACGTGGTGTAACTGCACGGCCATGTCCGTTACTGATCGGCACAGTGCTGAATCTGTTAGATGTCTGGGCTAGTGCATGATGGGTCTGTTTGTGGGTCTGGGGCTAGTGCTGTGGGTCTGTTTGTGTCTGGGCTAGTGCTGTGGTCTGTTTGTGGGTCTGGGGCTAGTGCTGTGGGTCTGTTTGTGGTCTGGGGCTAGTGCTGTGGGTCTGTTTGTGTGTCTGGGGCTAGTGCTGTGGGTCTGTTTGTGTGTTTGGGGCTAGTGCTGTGGGTCTGTTTGTGTGTCTGGGGCTAGTGCTGTGGGTCTGTTTGTGTGTGTGGGGCTAATGCTGTGGGTCTGTTTGTGTGTCTGGGGCTAGTGCTGTGGGTCTGTTTTGTGTGTCTGGGGCTAGATGCTGGGTCTGTTTGTGTGTCTGGGGCTAGTGCTGTGGGTCTGTTTGTGGGTCTGGGGCTAGTGCTGTGTGGTCTGTTTGTGTGTTGTGGGCTAGTGCTGTGGGTCTGTTTGTGGTCTGGGGCTAGTGCTGTGGGTCTGTTTTGTGTGTGTGGGCTAGTGCTGTGGGTCTGTTTGTGTGTCTGGGGCTAGTGCTGTGGGTCTTTTTGTGTGTGTGGGGCTAGTGCTGTGGGTCTGTTTGTGTGTCTGGGGCTAGTGCTGTGGTCTGTTTTGTGGTGTGTGGGGCTAGTGCTGTGGGTCTGTTTGTGTGTCTGGGGCTAGTGCTGTGGGTCTGTTTGTGGTGTGGCTAGTGCTGTGGGTCTATTTGTGTGTTGGGGCTAGTGCTGTGGGTCTATTTGTGTGTCTGGGGCTAGTGCTGTGGGTCTGTTTGTGTGTGCTGGGGCTAGTGCTGTGGGTCTGTTTTGTGTGTGTGGGGCTAGTGCTGTGGGTCTGTTTGTGTGTGGTCTGGGGCTAGTGCTGTGGGTCTGATTTGTGTGTCTGGGGCTAGTGCTGTGGGTCTATTGTGTGTCTGGGGCTAGTGCTGTGGGTCTATTTGTGTGTCTGGGGCTAGTGCTGTGGGTCTGTTTGTGTGTCTGGGGCTAGTGCTGTGGGTCTTTTGTGTGTCTGGGGCTAGTGCTGTGGGTCTATTTGTGTGTCTGGGGCTAGTGCTGTGGGTCTATTTGTGTGTCTGGGGCTAGTGCTGTGGGTCTAGTTTGTGTGTCTGGGGCTAGTGCTGTGGGTCTGTTTGTGTGTCTGGGGCTAGTGCTGTGGGTCTATTTGTGTGTCTGGGGCTAGTGCTGTGGGTCTATTTGTGTGTCTGGGGCTAGTGCTGTGGGTCTATTTGTGTGTCTGGGGCTAGTGCTGTGGGTCTGTTTGTGTGTCTGGGGCTAGTGCTGTGGGTCTGTTGTGGTCTGGGCTAGTGCTGTGGTCTGTTTGTGGTCTGGCTAGTGCTGTGGGTCTATTTGTGTGGTCTGGGGCTAGTGCTGTGGGTCTATTTGTGTGTCTGGGGCTAGTGCTGTGGGTCTATTTGTGGTTCTGGGGCTAGTGCTGTGGGTCTATTTGTGGTTCTGGGGCTAGTGCTGTGGGTCTATTTGTGTGTCTGGGGCTAGTGCTGTGGGTCTATTTGTGTGTCTGGGGCTAGTGCTGTGGGTCTATTTGTGTGTCTGGGGCTAGTGCTGTGGGTCTATTTGTGTGTCTGGGGCTAGTGCTGTGGGTCTATTTGTGTGTCTGGGGCTAGTGCTGTGGGTCTATTTGTGGTCTGGGGCTAGTGCTTTGGGTCTATTTGTGTGTCTGGGGCTAGTGCTGTGGGTCTATTTGTGTGTCTGGGGCTAGTGCTTTGGGTCTATTTGTGTGTCTGGGGCTAGTGCTGTGGGTCTATTTGTGGTTCTGGGGCTAGTCATCTGGGTCTCAAACCTTTAGTATGTGATGGCCTGTTTTTAACGGCAACAAATTTCGCGGTTGCCCACAAGATATCAGTTGTACTGTTAGCATTTGTTGGTGTAGGAAATACGTGCGTAATAACAAGAAGCTGCTCTGAATGCAGCAACAGTTTTAAATAAATTCGCATTTTGTTAATAACATAGTATCTACACATCTGCAAATACAGTGATACATATATTTGCGAAACACGTCGCTTGTTCAATATACAGAACGTGTGTTGAATTGTTTAAGTTATTGTGTTGAATAATTTACCGAAACGTCTTTTGCTGTTTTGTAGCTTTAAGAGATACAAAGTGTGTTTCGAGCCATGAAAGTTTCAACCTTTGATCTGTTCCATATCCAGATTGTGATTGGTGTGTGTGTGTGTGGTTTCGCTAACCCGTCCAATGACTCCGCGGTCCCCAGCGGTTCGCGACCCGCACGCTGGAAACCGCTAGTCTAATATTTCGATCCCGAAATGTACTGCATATATTTGTGGATGGAGTTTTCAATTATTTGGTAGTCCCAATTTAACGTGGTGGTCCGAGTCTTCAAATCCAAGACATTTTTATTTCTTTGTTCCCCTCTCATATTTGTAAGTTATTTTACGTGTTTCATTGCTTCCACTCTCTAGATCAGTGGTATTCAACCTTTTTTGTTCTCGTACCCCCACATATAATTTATCTTCAACTTTGTACCCCCAAAGCTGTTGGTGCACAATTCAAGTTATACACAGTCTATAATCTACATCTAAAATAACTTAAATAAATTACATCCAAAATAATGTATTAAATAATAAGTTTTAAATGAGAAAAAGGAGAGTCAAGCTATTAAATAACAAATATATTATTGTCTATCGTATAAAAATTAATAAAGTAACAAAGGTATTTTAGCAAAGCAAAATTATATGCACTATGTGGAATAAAATGAAACTAGCCGCCCAGATAAGAATCGCATAAAGGAGAGAGAGAGGAGAGAAATGGCGCTCCCAAATCGCATGTCCTTACGTCCGGTCTCTTGTGGCTAACCCTAAATCTGGCCCTGATTATTCAGTGTTTATCATTAAATAATATACATATTTTTTATTTTACTTACCCTCTAAGATGTCTTCGCATACCCCCGGGGGTACGCGTACCCCAGGTTGAATACCACTACTCTAGAACACCAACTTCATCTTCTTTGCCGGTAAAAACCGTTTGAAATGTCATTGCTATTTGCATATTTAGCAGGAAAGGAACGTTTGTACTTTGCAACGTGTTGTTTGACTACTGACCTGTCACAACTGACTGTTGACTACTGACCTGTCACAACTGACTGTTGACTACTGACCTGTCACAACTGACTGTTGACTACTGACCTGTCACAACTGACTGTTGACTACTGACCTGTCACAACTGACTGTTGACTACTGACCTGTCACAACTGACTGTTGACTACTGACCTGTCACAACTGACTGTTGACTACTGACCTGTCACAACTGACTGTTGACTACTGACCTGTCACAACTGACTGTTGACTACTGACCTGTCACAACTAACTGTTGACCACTGACATGTCAAAACTGAATGCTGACCACTGACCTGTCACAACTGACTGTTGACTACTGACCTGTCAAAACTGATGCTG
The DNA here is from genome assembly GCA_021186555.1 of Reticulitermes speratus. NCBI lineage: Eukaryota > Metazoa > Arthropoda > Insecta > Blattodea > Rhinotermitidae > Reticulitermes > Reticulitermes speratus. The sequence goes on from JAJKFL010000013.1 coordinate 2,167,031, forward strand.
ACCACTGACATGTCACAACTGACTGTTGACTACTGACTTGTCACAACTGACTGTTGACTACTGACCTGTCACAACTGACTGTTGACCACTGACCTGTCACAACTGACTGTTGACTACCGACCTGTCACAACTGACTGTTGACCACTGACCTGTCACAACTGACTGTTGACCACTGACCTGTCACAACTGACTGTTTACTACTGACCTGTCACAACTGACTGTTGACTACTGACCGTCACAACTGAATGCTGACCACTGACCTGTCACAACTGACTGTTGACTACTGACCTGTCACAACTGACTGTTGACCACTGACCTGTCACAACTGACTGTTGACCACTGACATGTCAAAACTGACTGTTGACTACTGACCTGTCACAACTGACTGTTGACTACTGACCTGTCACAACTGAATGCTGACCACTGACCTGTCACAACTGACTGTTGACTACTGACCTGTCACAACTGACTGTTGACTACTGACCTGTCACAACTTAATGTTGACTACTGAACTGTCACAACTGACTGTTTACTACTGACATGTCAAAACTGAATGCTGACCACTGACCTGTCACAACTGACTGTTGACTACTGACCTTTCAAAACTGAATGCTGACCACTGACCTGTCACAAACTGACTGTTGACTACTGACCTGTCACAACTGACTGTTGACTACTGACCTGTCACAACTGACTGTTGACTACTGACCTGTCACAACTGACTGTTGACCACTGACCTATCACAACTGACTTGACTACTGACCTGTCACAACTGACTGTTGACTACTGACCTGTCACAACTGACTGTTGACCACTGACCTGTCACAACTGACTGTTGACTACTGACCTGTCACAACTGACTGTTGACCACTGACCTGTCACAACTGACTGCTGACTACTGACCTGTCACAACTGACTGTTGACTACTGACATGTCACAACTGACTGTTGACTACTGACCTATCACAACTGACTGTTGACTAGTGACCTGTCACAACTGACTGTTGAATACTGACCTATTCACAACTGACTGTTGACTACTGACCTGTCACAACTGACTTTGACAACTGACCTGTCACAACTGACTGTTGACTACTGACCTGTCACAACTGACTGTTGACTACTGACATTTCACAACTGACTGTTGACCACTGACCTGTCACAACTGACTGTTGACCACTGACCTGTCACAACTGACTGTTGACCACTGACCTGTCACAACTGACTGTGGACTACTGACCAGTCACAACTGACTGTTGACTACTGACCTGTCACAACTGACTGTTGACCACTGACCTGTCACAACTGACTGTTGACTACTGACCTGTCACAACTGACTGTTGACTACTGACCTGTCACAACTGACTGTTGACTACTGACCTGAAACAACTGACAGTTGACTACTGACATGTCACAACTGACTGTTGACTACTGACCTGTCACAACTGACTGTTGACTACTGACCTGTCACAACTGACTGTTGACTACTGACCTGTCACAACTGACTGTTGACTACTGACCTGTCACAACTGACTGTTGACTACTGACCTGTCACAACTAACTGTTGACCACTGACATGTCAAAACTGAATGCTGACCACTGACCTGTCACAACTGACTGTTGACTACTGGCCTGTCAAAACTGAATGCTGACCACTGACATGTCACAACTGACTGTTGACTACTGACTTGTCACAACTGACTGTTGACTACTGACCTGTCACAACTGACTGTTGACCACTGACCTGTCACAACTGACTGTTGACTACTGACCTGTCACAACTGACTGTTGACCACTGACCTGTCACAACTGACTGTTGACCACTGACCTGTCACAACTGACTGTTGACTACTGACCTGTCACAACTGACTGTTGACTACTGACCTGTCACAACTGAATGCTGACCACTGACCTGTCACAACTGACTGTTGACTACTGACCTGTCACAACTGACTGTTGACCACTGACCTGTCACAACTGACTGTTGACCACTGACATGTCAAAACTGACTGTTGACTACTGACCTGTCACAACTGACTGTTGACTACTGACCTGTCACAACTGAATGCTGACCACTGACCTGTCACAACTGACTGTTGACTACTGACCTGTCACAACTGACTGTTGACTACTGACCTGTCACAACTTAATGTTGACTACTGAACTGTCACAACTGACTGTTTACTACTGACATGTCAAAACTGAATGCTGACCACTGACCTGTCACAACTGACTGTTGACTACTGACCTTTCAAAACTGAATGCTGACCATTGACCTGTCACAACTGACTGTTGACTACTGACCTGTCACAACTGACTGTTGACTACTGACCTGTCACAACTGACTGTTGACTACTGACCTGTCACAACTGACTGTTGACCACTGACCTATCACAACTGACTTGACTACTGACCTGTCACAACTGACTGTTGACTACTGACCTGTCACATCTGACTGTTGACCACTGACCTGTCACAACTGACTGTTGACTACTGACCTGTCACAACTGACTGTTGACCACTGACCTGTCACAACTGACTGCTGACTACTGACCTGTCACAACTGACTGTTGACTACTGACATGTCACAACTGACTGTTGACTACTGACCTATCACAACTGACTGTTGACTAGTGACCTGTCACAACTGACTGTTGAATACTGACCTATCACAACTGACTGTTGACTACTGACCTGTCACGACTGACTGTTGACTACTGACCTGTCACAACTGACTGTGGACTGCTGACCTGTTACAACTGACTGTTGACTACTGACCTGTCACAACTGACTTTTGACCACTGACCTGTCACAACTGACTGTTGACTACTGACCTGTCACAACTGACTGTTGACTACTGACATTTCACAACTGACTGTTGACCACTGACCTGTCACAACTGACTGTTGACCACTGACCTGTCACAACTGACTGTTGACCACTGACCTGTCACAACTGACTGTGGACTACTGACCAGTCACAACTGACTGTTGACTACTGACCTGTCACAACTGACTGTTGACCACTGACCTGTCACAACTGACTGTTGACTACTGACCTGTCACAACTGACTGTTGACTACTGACCTGTCACAACTGACTGTTGACTACTGACCTGAAACAACTGACTGTTGACTACTGACATGTCACAACTGACTGTTGACTACTGACCTGTCACAACTGACTGTTGACTACTGACCTGTCACAACTGACTTGACTACTGACCTGTCACAACTGACTGTTGACTACTGACCTGTCACAACTGACTGTTGACTACTGACCTGTCACAACTGACTGTTGACTACTGACCTGTCACAACTGACTGTTGACTACTGACCTGTCACAACTGACTGTTGACTACTGACCTGTCACATCTGACTGTGGATAACTGACCTGTTACAACTGACTGTTGAATACTGACCTGTTACAACTGACTGTTGACTACTGACATGTCACACCTGACTGTTGACTACTGACCTGTCACAACTGACTGTTGACCACTGACCTGTCACAACTTAATGTTGACTACTGACCTGTCACAACTGACTGTTTACTACTGACATGTCAAAACTGAATGCTGACCACTGACCTGTCACAACTGACTGTTGACTACTGACCTTTCAAAACTGAATGCTGACCACTGACCTGTCACAATTGACTGTTGACTACTGTCCTGTCACAACTGACTGTTGACTACTGACCTGTCGCAACTGACTGTTGACCACTGACCTATTACAACTGACTGTTGACTACTGACCTGTCACAACTGACTGTTGACCACTGACCTGTCACAACTGACTGTTGACTACTGACCTGTCACAACTGACTGTTGACTACTGACATGTCACAACTGACTGTTGGCTACTGACCTATCACAACTGACTGTTGACTACTGACCTGTCACAACTGACTGTTGACTACTGACCTGTCACAACTGACTGTTGACCACTGACCTGTCACAACTGACTGTTGACCACTGACCTATCACAACTGACTGTTGACTACTGACATGTCACAACTGACTGTTGACTACTGACCTGTCACAACTGACTGTTGACTACTGACCTGTCACAACTGACTGTTGACTACTGACCTATCACAACTGACTGTTGACTAGTGACCTGTCACAACTGACTGCTGAATACTGACCTATCACAACTGACTGTTGACTACTGACCTGTCACAACTGACTGTTGACTACTGACCTGTCACAACTGATTGTGGACTGCTGACCTTATACACTGATTGTTGACTACTGACCAGTCGACAAATGGGAACTATTGAGACCACTGCGCTCCCCAATGACTGTTGACTACGCTCTGTCACAAACTGACTGATTATTCGACTTTTCACAAATGACTGTTATACTGACCTTCCCAACTGATGTGGACCGCGACCGTACCACGCGTTGACTACTGACCTGAACACGACTGTTGACTACTGACCTGTCAAAACTGATGTTGACATGACCTTTCACTATGATGTACTTACAGACCTGTCAACGATGTGAACGTTTGACCTTTACAACTGACTGTTTGACTACTGACATGTCACAACTGACTGTTGACTACTGACCTGTCACAACTGACTGTTGACTACTGACCTGTCACAACTGACTGTTGACTACTGACCTGCACAACTGACTGTTGACTACTGACCTGTCACAACTGACTGTTGACCACTGACCTGTCACAACTGACTGTTGACTACTGACCTGTCACAACTGACTATTGACTACTGACCTGTCACAACTGACTGTTGGCACTGACCTGTACAACTGCATGTTGACTACTGACCTGTCACAACTGACTGTTGACTACTGACCTTCACAACTGACTGACTACTGACCTGTCACAACTGACTGCTGACCACTGACTGTCACAACTGACTGTTGACTACTGACCTGTCACAACTGATGTTGACTACTGACCTGTAACAACTGACTGTTGACTACTGACCTGTCACAACTGACTGTTGACCACTGACCTGTCACAACTGACTGTTGACTACTGACCTGTCACAACTGATGTTGACTACTGACCTGTCACAACTGACTGTTGACTACTGACTCTTACAACTGCCGCCTAAATCTCCGAACGCCTCAAAATTCTGAGGCCCGACACGAGTGAACAAAATATCGTTACGAGTGTTACTGCACGAAAATAGGTGGTGTGCGCGGCGACGCCGTCTGAAAGCTGCCCGTGCACTGCTGAGCTCACGGCTTGACGCCCGCCGTAAGTAACCATTAAACCCGCAGTAAATCACATCCCTAAGTGTAAGTAATTATCCACGAGACAACGTTCAGCCCATTTGTATTTTTAAGACCTTACAAAATGTACATTAAATGAAGTTTTATGAATTATAATGGAAACACCGTAAAAATGAAGAGTTCTGCGTGTTATAATTTATTTTATGGTTATTGGATTTTGGACCTTTTATATTTTGTCTTTCATCCCGTTTCATTACAAAGCATAAAAGCAAATTAGAGTCTTCAAGCATTCCTAGTTTATACGCCGCCTAGGTTATTATTGCCACTAAAAGCGGGCGATGAAATGTCCTGTCCGTCGCGCAGGCCAGTCTCAGATTGTGTCCGATAACGTACGCATGCCGTGTGGATTGGACGGAGTCTTCGAGGGAGTCCGAGAAATCAGACGCTGTAATTAGAGGTTTGTGGTGTTGCTGATGGACATCGCAGGTTTCTGGTGTATGGCGCCATGTTGAGTGTCCATACTTTACCGACTTCTCTTTAGGATTAACTACGTCTGTCTTCAATGGTCGACTAACTTTGACGTCACACTTTTTATGTGGTGAAGGGCCCGCAGCAGATGCTACGGACGCACCGCAGCCTTAAGGCTTATTGTTCAAACCCTGTGATGAAGATGATTAGTTTTTCCAAGTAATGAGCACCGGTGGAATGAAACTGACAGGGGAAAACCGAAGTACTCGGGTAAAAACCTGACCCAGTGTCACTTTGTCCACCACAAACCCCACATGGACTGACCCGGGATCGAACCCGGGCCTCCGCGGTAAGAGGCCGGCGACTAACCGTCTGAGCCATGGCACGGCCGACGTCACACATTGTGATCATTTACTGTTACCAAACAAGATATTGCCGATCCCATGGCCGCGCGGTCTAAGCCGTGGGTCTGCGGCCGCTCGCTTGCTGGGATTGCGGGTTCGAATCCCACCGAGGGCGATGGATGTCTGTCTATTGTGAGTGTTGTGTGTTGTCAGGTAGAGGTCTCTGCGACGGGCTGGTCACTCGTCCAGAGGAGTCCTACCGAGTGTGGTGTGTCTGAGTGTGATCGTGAAGCGTCGAAAAATGAGGCGGCCTAGGCCCCCAAGGGGCTGCCGAGCCATTGGGGAAAAAATAGAAAAAAATACAAATAAAGCAGACGAGTTACATGTGTTTGTGGGCCACACATTAGAAACTTTAATGAAGGTCTGCAGAGTTATGTGTGTGAATTGTTAAGCATTTTAAGATTGATTTGAGTTTTTAAAATGTGAAAGAATATTTCTGTCAAATTCTCCCCGAAAGAGTATATTGTTCTTTTGAGGTTCTCTCGCTTGTCCTGTTAAGAATAGCATGTAAAGGAAGACAAGCGTGGAGCTTTGGTATAATGATACTGACAGGGGAGAACCGAAGAACTGTGAACAAATCCTGCCCCAAAGCCAGTTTCTCCCCACAGATCTCACAAGTACTGTCCCGAGATCGAACTCTGTCCAGCGCGGTGAGAGGCCGGCGACTAACCTTCAAAGTCATGGCAGACCAATAACTGAATCCACGTAGGTCTAAATAAGAATTCAGTCGTACCGCGCAGTAAACACACTCGTCTCAGTTATACAAACCAGTCAGTTAATGCTTGTACAGTGAAATAATCGCTGTTTGTTCTGAGATCCACACAAAACACATAAATACAGTCCGTACCGCGCAGTAAACACACTCCGTCTCAGTTATACAAACCAATCAGTTAATGCTTGTACAGTGAAATAATCGCTGTTTGTTCTGAGATCCACACAAAACACATAAATACAGTCCGTACCGCGCAGTAAACACACTCACGTCTCAGTTATACAAACCAGTCAGTTAATGCTGTACAGTGAAATAATCGCTGTTTGTTCTGAGATCCACACAAAACACATAAATACAGTCCGTTACCGCGCAGTAAACACACCTCGTCTCAGTTATACAAACCAGTCAGTTAATGTTGTACAGTGAAATAATCGCTGTTTGTTCTGAGATCCACACAAAACACATAAATACAGTCCGTACCGCGCAGTAAACACACTCGTCTCAGTTATACAAACCAGTCAGTTAATGTTGTACAGTGAAATAATCGCTGTTTGTTCTGAGATCCACACAAAACACATAAATACAGTCCGTACCGCGCAGTAAACACACTCCGTCTCAGTTATACAAACCAGTCAGTTAATGTTGTACAGTGAAATAATCGCTGTTTGTTCTGAGATCCACACAAAACACATAAATACAGTCCGTACCGCGCAGTAAACACACTCCGTCTCAGTTATACAAACCAGTCAGTTAATGTTGTACAGTGAAATAATCGCTGTTTGTTCTGAGATCCACACAAAACACATAAATACAGTCCGTACCGCGCAGTAAACACACTCCGTCTCAGTTATACAAACCAGTCAGTTAATGTTGTACAGTGAAATAATCGCTGTTTGTTCTGAGATCCACACAAAACACATAAATACACTCTGTGGGCAGAACGTAGAATTGTTGAGTGTTAAACTTGGCGGTACATATAGTAACCACTGGGCTTTAAAGATTTAAAGATTCAGCTCGTACCGCGCAGTAAACACACTCCGTCTCAGTTATACAAACCAGTCACTTAATGTTGTACAGTGAAATAATCGCTGTTTGTTCTGAGATCCACACAAAACACATAAATACAGTCCGTACCGCGCAGTAAACACACTCCGTCTGAGTTATACAAACCAGTCAGTTAATGTTGTACAGTGAAATAATCGCTGTTTGTTCTGAGATCCACACAAAACACATAAATACAGTCCTTACCGCGCAGTAAACACACTACGTCTCAGTTATACAAACCAGTCAGTTAATGTTGTACAGTGAAATAATCGCTGTTTGTTCTGAGATCCACACAAAACACATAAATACAGTCCGTACCGCGCAGTAAACACACTCCGTCTCAGTTATACAAACCAGTCAGTTAATGTTGTACAGTGAAATAATCGCTGTTTGTTCTGAGATCCACACAAAACACATAAATACAGTCCGTACCGCGCAGTAAACACACTCCGTCTCAGTTATACAAACCAGTCAGTTAATGTTGTACAGTGAAATAATCGCTGTTTGTTCTGAGATCCACACAAAACACATAAATACAGTCCGTACCGCGCAGTAAACACACTCCGTCTCAGTTATACAAACCAGTCAGTTAATGTTGTACAGTGAAATAATCGCTGTTTGTTCTGAGATCCACACAAAACACATAAATACAGTCCGTACCGCGCAGTAAACACACTCCGTCTCAGTTATACAAACCAGTCAGTTAATGTTGTACAGTGAAATAATCGCTGTTTGTTCTGAGATCCACACAAAACACATAAATACAGTCCGTACCGCGCAGTAAACACACTCCGTCTCAGTTATACAAACCAGTCAGTTAATGCTGTACAGTGAAATAATCGCTGTTTGTTCTGAGTTCCACACAAAACACATAAATACACTGTGTGGGCAGAACGTAGAATTTTTGAAGATGGAAACTGCAGTGTTAAATGAAACGTCAGGAAACATTTGTTCCACTATGCGGCCTAATCCTATAAGCCGATCCAAGATATCGAACGGTAATATTTAATTAGTCGACGCAAATTCTCGCCATCATAACCAACATCAAGTCAAAGATGTGTCAGAGCAAGCGGTGTCCCTTTGTACTGCGTAACTAACCCATTTGACAGCACTAGTCTTGCGTCCTGAACAGCGCTGGAGGACAAAACTGCTCACGTGACACTTTGTATCTGTGGAGGCATGTAAGTCCATGAAATTTAATTTCAAAATTTTAGTAATGCTTACAAAAAAAACCTGTCTTAGTATCAGTTCATTCCTGTTGCACATTCCCTCCATTTTGAACCTATTATCTTTGTTTCGCAAAACCACGCGACCAGCCCCCCCCCCCCCCCAAGTTACATCATATCCTTTGTCAGCTGTCACTCGCATTACGTCACATAGGAAATTTGAGGATCTGACGGCCTTAGGTGGCAAAATTAGTCTTCTGGTGATGTGGCATCCTGTACCTTCGCACAGGGTGCCTTATTTATCTGACAAATATCACTTTTCACTTCCTGCCGCTGTTCTAACATGTGTGTTCGGTCGGCTAACTGTGCTACATTAATACGATAACCGGGCCTGTTATAGGTAGTGGCAACAGGTAGTTGATAGATAAAATAATGATTCTGTACTATCTACAAGGCTAGACGGCTTCAGGCATGGTGTCACATCCCAGAAGACCATGTCTTCAGGAGGACCTGCAGATTCACGGCAGACGGTAACTCGTCACTATGAATGCGAACTTACGAAACGTCTTGTGTGTTGTTTCGAAGAGTAACTACTGTCTGACGTCATCATGGCCGGAACAGAGTTGTGTTACAGGGCAACGTACATGAGAAAGGGAACAGAAACACAAAATTTTGTGTCGCTCATGAACCATAGCTCATTTTTATATCCATAGAATATCGCTCGCTATATTGTGCCGTCCATATTGCTGGAACGAGATGTGACTTTGAATTTACATTGCGTAGTTGTGTAAAAATTATTTTCTCTCTCTTTTTTTAATGTGCTTCCGGATAAACTCGTAAAGAAATGCAGTGCGTAATGTCTGGTGGCGAGTCTGCAATTCAGAACATAGGATCACTGAAGAACTAAAAGACAATGCTTCTTATTTCCGGACTCAGCACTGTAGAGCGGACGACATCATCGGTGGCTAGCAACAATGATGTCGTCCGCTCTACGGCAATCATTACGGCACTAAACAGTACCTGCTGGAGAAGACAAAGTGTTAGGTGTATCACGTGACGTCTTAGATGTGTGTGTGAACATTACCAGAGCTTATGTTTCAGTTACAAATGTACAGGGCATACACAAAAGAATGGTACGGTTTCAAAAGTGAATAAAAAATTTATGTCTCACATTACACGGGCACAACATACACCGTCAGCGGCGGCAACTGTCCAAGTTTCTCATGCGCTACCAGCAGTTCGCTTCTCATGCTTACTGCGTGGCCGCGGGGCCAGTTTCAAAGATGGCGTTGCAGCAGGAGAAGGCTTTCTGTGTGCTCCGTTTTGAGGAGTCCAGACCTTCTCCCTTGGCCACCCCGTTCGCCAGATCTTATACCGTGCGATTTTTTTCTTTGGGGGTTCGTTAAAGACAGCGTTTATGTACCACCATTGCCCACGTCCATCCATGAAATTCGTGATCGGATAACGCATGCACTGCAGGCCATTACAGCGGACATGCTACACCGGGTCTGGGATGAGTTTGATTACCGTGTGGATGTGTGTCGTGTGACCCAGGGTGCACACATTGAAGGATTGTAATTACCAAATGAGAAACTCGGACAGTTGCCGCCGCTGACGGTGTATGTCATGCCCGTGTAAGGTGAGAAATAAATTTTTTATTCACTTGTGATAACGCACCATTCTTTTGTGTATGCCCTGTATATTACCCTCTTCCGGGCGCACTATGGCCGTGAGGTCGACTCAGCCTCTAACAGAAATGACTACCAGGGTATCTACTGGGGGGGGGGGGGTAAAGGCGGCCGGTGCGTCGGGCTGACAACCTTGCGACCTTTATGTGCCGATTGTCTAGAAATCCGGGAGCCTCAACCTCCTGAAACCCTAAGGGCCTGTCCAAGCCTGTAATGGGATTGCTTTAGCTTTTAAACTCCCTTCTAGTTTAAGAAGATTTAAGTTTTCTGGGATATGAAGCCGTATAGATTGGTAAATGATTACCGACGTTTCGGAGGAGCTGCATACTCCAAGAAGAGTATCTATACTCGGTCACATAAAATTGAAGCCAGCAAGGTGTTTCGTCATGTATTTCAATATTTACCGATCTACCTGGGGTCATATAGGAGAAGAGTTTAGCTTATCAAAACACCGCTTTGAGAACCTCAAATGTAGCTCCTCTAATATGATTTAGTGTTGTAATTAATTAGAGAAATAAGCGAACAAATTAAAATGTGACAGATTTTAGGATGTGCAGAATGGAGCTACGTTTTGCACGGTCCAAGCTTGATGCAATAGCGTATGTACGACACAGCCTTATTGGTCAGATTTATAGACCATATTATGTGCCATTATGGTTTCATTGGTTTTCAGTTGCTTGTATCTTGGTCCGTGGATAAATTACATTTCTCCCACCAAATATTAATTAAGTAAACGGGCTATTAAACACTGTATTCGAACATACACATACATTCTCTCCGTTTGTAGAGTTATTTGACAAGAATTTGCCAATTACGCTTCGATGTGCTTTTTTTGTGGTCTGTTTGTAACACCATTGGAAATGGTTAAATTAAATTGTCGTAAAAACGGAAACATTCCGATAAGATTTGGTTCAGTACAATTCGACGCAACGTGAATTCTATGTGGACCAAATATGGAGGCCATCAAAAATTCATGTAACGAAATTTAATGAACTATAGCAATAATGTGGCAAACGCACAATACCCCAGCGGACAGTTACTTCGCCAAATTCGATAACCGTGGAAACCTCAGAACCCTAATTAACTTACATTGTTCGTGGCTGATGTAGCGAAAAATCGATTACAAATCGAAATGTAATTATGAAAAATGTTTCTCAGACAAGTACACCAATAAAACTGTATGTGCTCAACTTATCAAACAGTTTTATAGACTTTACGGGGGGGGGGGACCTCTGTTTCTGCTTGACCCTGAAGTTGAAGGCACTATTATATGCCGAAACGTCTGTAAATACACGCCCAACTACACAGTGTTCATTCATTCTGTAGTCTGTCTTACGACAGGTCCGTAGCCTCTTCATTCTGCAGTCTGTCTTACGACAGGTCCGTAGCCTCTTCATTCTGCAGTCTGTCTTACGACAGGTCCGTAGCCTCTTCCAAAGCGAGTTCTCCACAGAGTGCGATCTAGTGCTTCCTCTTTCAATTTCCAGTATCTTTTCTTTTCCTTAAGGTCATCCAGTAGCTGCTTACGCCTTCTCCCTCGTCTTCCCGTCATTTCTATCCTTCCCTCTAACTTTCCTTCAATCACGTGTTTCAGAAGGCAGTTTCTACGCAAGATGTGACCAATCCAGTTAGCCTTTCTCCTTTTTATTGTATGTACGATATTCCTCTCCTCCTTCACTCTCTGTAATACTTCTTCATTTCTCACACGATCGGTCCAACTGATCTTCTCCATTCTTCTCCAGCACCACATCCAAAAATATTTCAGTCCTCTGCGTCACCTCTGTGAGAACCTCAATTTCGACCCTTTTTCGTAATTTATGTTGCAATGACGACTGCTGCATCTTGTGGAGTTTGTAGAAGAATGCGCTCAATTGATTATTTAACTAAAATTTAAGTTTTGGAACTGTCTAAGTACTATTGAAAAAATTCCGTTTTCTGCATAAAGACGCAGCGTCGTTCAGTCTTATCTCTCTGCCCTCAGACTCCGTTTGATCACAATTCACACAAATGTAACGCTGCACAAAAATATGTTCCAAATCTAAAACGTGAAACCTTGTTCACAATACTCGGTCTTGATTTTCTTTCCACTTCTTTTTCTTTGCTTTTGAAAACGTTTTTTTTTTGCGCGAAGAGATTATTGTGCGGCACGACGACGCTAAATTAAAGAAAATATTTAATTTAGAAAATACCTATTTTTGTTAAAGCTCAGTGGTTACTTTATACACACAAAATTGTACGTTCTGCCCACATAATTCTTTTGAGTGTTGCTTATGGATCTTAAAGTCGAGGGTTACATTACATATGCAGCATTGATTTTCTTTCAATAACCTACAAGAAGTGTGTTTACAGCGCGGTACGAGCTGGGTATTTAAATAAAACAGATTGCTTTTCGTCCTTAAGGCGATAAATACATCAGACTTGTGTAATAAAGTAAGCAGTTTCGCAGGTTTTAAGGTTTTCGCAGCTTCGTAATTGTGGATTCCATTTGTCAGGGATTTTATTTTGCCAATTATGCTCGCTTTCACCGTTTTTTTGTCCGAGTAAAAACTGACCACTGGACATTGACAGACACGTGAATATATTCCACATACTATTTAAGATGCCTGTTAATATAATCTTCCTGCTTATACCTTTGTCTATCTTTTTTTATCAAAATATTGTATGTATTTTTTATCTCTACCTACGTGTTACATGATCTGCCCATCTGATTATTCATGATTACTATAATAGTAATTTCTGCGTCGGGCTGGTCACTCGTCCAAAGGAGTCCTACCGAGTGTGGTGTGTCTAATGTGTGCCATCGTAAGCCTCGAAAAATGAGGCGGCCTAGGCCCCAAAGGGGCTGTCGAGCCATTAAAAAATATAAATTTATGGAGAGCTTTAACTATGAAGCTCCTCAATACGTGTTTTTATCCAGGCTGCTCCTACTTTTTCCGTCCGCTGACATAAGCTGATAAAGTTGTACTTATTTCACTGCTTCACTAATGTAACGGGGAGTAGAAAAAGTGTGTCCTAGTGACAGGGTTAGTGTAGCGTGTTATGAGAAGCTGTTTTAGTTGTATGCGTAAAGTAAATATTTTGGGGCACACTGTGGCAGACAACGCACATATTACAAGGGTATGAAGATACACACGCATATAGTTCACAGTTCCAGTAATAATACATGACCCCCTCCAGATTGTAGTCCCTGTTATTGGAGCCCCATTCCCCGCTGAATTCAACCAGTTGAACCAGCACAATATTCAACCCCCCATCCCTACAACCGTATCGGTTTCACAGCATATTAGCACGAAAACCATTTTTGACCATCTGTCACTCATTAGATCAACCAATTTAATTAGAATGTACCATCGGCTTGTGTTAGCTTCGCGCAGTGTTGTCATTTTTTGTATGCTATAAACAATGTCGAGTCTGCGAATTACAGAACGCAGTTAGATGGAACAGCAGCAGCGCCACGCGGGATAAAGATGAAACATTTCCTTCCTGTCAAAACAAATGAATGTACCTTCATTTTTATAAAAGCTCTCAAACTGTTGAAATAACAAAAAAACTTATTTGCAAACAGCTCAAAACACTGCGATCAGCCGTGGTAATACACATTATAAACAGGTTTGTTTGAGTTTAAAAGCAGAATTAAATAGTTGGCAACTTGTAATGACCTCTGTACAGGGTGACACGTTATCTGAGTTACCAATATGGCGACAGTTTTTGAGGAAATATAAATACAAATTTCTCACGCTTTCGGGGATCACATCCATGGACCACGAATTTAAAAAAAATGGTTTTAATCTGGAATGCATCCAGGACCGTTCATGAAGATTCACCACAGTTTTTTGGGGGGGATGAGTCTCTTATCGGATTGGTGGATCCTGAAGATGAAGTTGCTGATCTACTCCACAGTGCCGGTAACTGCTGACCACTCGACACGGCATAACATCCCAGAAGATTTCAATTTTAGACTTACTTCTCCGAAATAAATCTTATTTGCAGAAACAATTATTTTGAGTTTTAAAATTTTATAGTCTAATGTACAAAATGTATAACAAATTTTGAAAACAATTGGCCAAATTTATTTCTGTTTGTAGTGGAGACCCGGATTCCTCAAACTGCGCCATTTTGCTCTCGTTGGTTCGTTCAACTCTCGCCCTTGACGTCTCATATAAATACATTATAAAGCGGAGCGCGGTATACGAGAGGTTGGCTTTAGGGATTTATACAGAGCATTGTACACTGCTGCTTGAACAGAGCATTGTACACTGCTGCTTGAACAGAGCATTGTACACTGCTGCTTGAACAGAGCATTGTACACTGCTGCTTGAACAGAGCATCGTACACTGCTGCTTGAACAGAGCATCGTACACTGCTGCTTGAACAGAGAATCGTACACTGCTGCTTGAACAGAGCATCGTACACTGCTTCTTGAACAGAGCATCGTACACTGCTGCTTGAACAGAGCATTGTACACTGCTGCTTGAACAGAGAATCGTACACTGCTGCTTGAACAGAGCATCGTACACTGCTTCTTGAACAGAGCATTGTACACTGCTGCTTGAACAGAGCATGTACACTGCTGCTTGAACAGAGCATGTACACTGCTGCTTGAACAGAGCATTGTACACTGCTGCTTGAACAGAGCATGTACACTGCTGCTTGAACAGAGCATCGTACACTGCTGCTTGAACAGAGCATTGTACACTGCTGCTTGAACAGAGCATTGTACACTGCTGCTTGAACAGAGCATTGTACACTGCTGCTTGAACAGAGCATGTACACTGCTGCTTGAACAGAACATCGTACACTGCTGCTTGAACAGAGCATCGTACACTGCTGCTTGAACAGAGCATCGTACACTGCTGCTTGAACAGAGCATCGTACACTGCTGCTTGAACAGAGCATCGTACACTGCTGCTTGAACAGAGCATCGTACACTGCTGCTTGAACAGAGCATCGTACACTGCTGCTTGAACAGAGCATCGTACACTGCTCCTTGAACAGAGCATCTTATACTGCTGCTTGAACAGAGCATCTTACACTGCTGCTTGAACAGAGCATCGTACACTGCTGCTTGAACAGAGCATCGTACACTGCTGCTTGAACAGAGCATCGTACACTGCTGCTTGAACAGAGCATTGTACACTGCTGCTTGAACAGAGCATTGTACACTGCTGCTTGAACAGAGCATTGTACACTGCTGCTTGAACAGAGCATTGTACACTGCTGCTTGAACAGAGCATTGTACACTGCTGCTTGAACAGAGCATTGTACACTGCTGCTTGAACAGAACATTGCACACTGCTGCTTGAACAGAGCATTGCACACTGCTGCTTGAACAGAGCATTGTACACTGCTGCTTGAACAGAGCATTGTACACTGCTGCTTGAACAGAGCATCGTACACTGCTGCTTGAACAGAGCATCGTACACTGCTGCTTGAACAGAGCATTGTACACTGCTGTTTGAACAGAGCATGGGACACTGCTGCTTGAACAGAGCATTGTACACTGCTGCTTGAACAGAGCATTGGACACTACTGCTTGAACACAGCATTGGACACTGCTGCTTGAACACAGCATTGGACACTGCTGCTTGAACACAGCATTGTACACTGCTGCTTGAACAGAGCATTGCACACTGCTGCTTGAACAGAACATTGTACACTGCTGCTTGAACAGAGCATTGCACACTGCTGCTTGAACAGAGCATCGTACACTGCTGCTTGAACAGAGCATTGTACACTGCTGCTTGAACAGAGCATTTTACACTGCTGCTTGAACAGAGCATTGTACACTGCTGCTTGAACAGAGCATTGTACACTGCTGCTTGAACAGAGCATTGTACACTGCTGCTTGAACAGAGCATTGTACACTGCTGCTTGAACAGACCAACAACCTCCGCTCAGGACTGCCACGTTTCATCACTTTAAGATCGTAAAGCTGCCACGTGATAAATTCTGCAACAAATTTACATCATTGCTAATCGCAATGAAGGAAAGATTAAAAAGCGAAGAGAAAAATACAGACTTAATATTATTCAATCCGTACATTTTCTTTATACAGTGTGTCTACAAAGTCCCTTCCGGGATTTGAAAAATTGTGACGCGCAAACAAATTGAGCTAGCCACATGCGGTTTGCGGCAGATTACAGTGAACCTCTGGAAGGTTTTTTTTGGCCGCCAACAGATGGCATAAGCGGCCATCTTTACGTTTCTCAGTCAGTTGTTTGTGAAATGGCGACTGTGCAGGAACGCGCGCGTTGTGTGGGATGGCAGAGACGGTCCAATGCCTTGGCCCCCACGTTCACCAGACATAACACCACTGGATTTTTTCCTGTGGGGTTATGTCAAGAGCAATGTGTTCCGAACACCAGTTAACGGACTTGATGACCTGAAGACCCCGTATCAGGAGTGCGATCTCGGCTATTCCAGCGGACATGCTACACAGAACATGGCAAGAGCTCGAATATCGTCTGGACGTTCTCCGTGCTACCAAGGGAGCCCACATCGAGGTCTACTGAGGTCAGTAAGAAACCTCCAGAGTTTCACTGTAATCTGCCGCAATCCGCATGTGGCTAGCTCAATTTGTTTGCGCGCCACAATTTTTCAAAACCCCGAAGGGACTTTGTGGACACACTGTATATTTATAGTCTGACAAATGTACACTTTATTCACATTAATTGTGTGACACGGTCCTACATTTTTCGAGCCTCAATTCTGGCTCATCTTCAGGGACATTATTAGGATTATATAGGGACTGGCAAGGAGTGCGTGCTTTGTACAGAAGGTCCAGGGTTCGGGACTCAATCTCGTTATCTTTGTTAGTGTCACGTCAACAGTCTCGTTAGCAATCAGCAAGCACAGTACTTAGAGATAACGGCGTGACAAAGCCACATTACAGTCTGCTTCATGCAGTCCAAATTACCAGCACATTCAGTAGCTATACAGAGCGCACATATTGTAATGTTGGCACGGAATTACCGGTTTATTCGTAAAATATCCTAGAAACAACTCTGTACACTCAGGTTGGGCCTATCTACCTAATAGTATTATTATAATAATACCACCTTTGTACAGGGTGCTTAAAATTATATACCTGAAACAAACCACGTTTCTAGTGTACACAGTGTTACAACTATTCTGTAGTTACAATATACGCTACATGTAATGCTATTTCCCACGTTCAATGTTCTGTACTTTACACCAGTACTTCCCACAGTATGTGCTCCCATACTCGTTCGTTCATCTGTCGCCGACGCTGTATAATCTTAGCAGTTACCAGCGTTGTTAAATAACACACATGAAAGAGTTAATGGCGATCATTTTAGAAACGTAAGTCCAGGGGGCATGTCTGAGGATTGATAAGCTGACTGACCTGTAGCAGCGGTACAAGACAGTGTGCAGATGTGTGGACACTGTGCAGATGTGTGGACACTGTGCAGATGTGTGGACACTGTGCAGATGTGTAGACACTGTGCAGATGTGTGGACACTGTGCAGATGTGTGGACACTGTGCAGATGTGTGAACACTGTGCAGATGTGTGGACACTGTGTGCAGGTGTGTGGACACTGAATAAGTGTGGACACCGTGTGCAGATGTGTGGACACTGTGCAGATGTGTGGACACTGTGCAGATGTGTGGACACTGTGCAGATGTGTGGACACTGTGCAGATGTGTGGACACTGTGCAGATGTGTAGACACTGTGCAGATGTGTGGACACTGTGCAGATGTGTGGACACTGTGTGCAGGTGTGTGGACACTGTGCAGGTGTGTGGACACTGTGCAGATGTGTGGACACTGTGCAGATGTGTGGACACTGTGCAGATGTGTGAACACTGTGCAGATGTGTGGACACTGTGTGCAGGTGTGTGGACACTGAATAAGTGTGGACACCGTGTGCAGATGTGTGGACACTGTGCAGATGTGTGGACACTGTGCAGATGTGTGGACACTGTGCAGATGTGTGGACACTGTGCAGATGTGTGGACACTGTGCAGATGTGTGGACACTGTGCAGATGTGTGGACACTGTGTGCAGGTGTGTGGACACTGTGCAGATGTGTGGACACTGTGCAGATGTGTGGACACTGTGCAGATGTGTGAACACTGTGCAGATGTGTGGACACTGTGCAGATGTGTGGACACTGTGTGCAGGTGTGTGTACACTGTGCAGATGTGTGGACACTGTGCAGATGTGTGGACACTGTGCAGATGTGTGAACACTGTGCAGATGTGTGGACACTGTGTGCAGGTGTGTGGACACTGAATAAGTGTGGACACCGTGTGCAGATGTGTGGACACTGTGCAGATGTGTGGACACTGTGCAGATGTGTGGACACTGTGCAGATGTGTGGACACTGTGCAGATGTGTGGACACTGTGCAGATGTGTGAACACTGTGCAGATGTGTGGACACTGTGCAGATGTGTGGACACTGTGTGCAGGTGTGTGTACACTGTGCAGATGTGTGGACACTGTGCAGATGTGTGGACACTGTGCAGATGTGTGAACACTGTGCAGATGTGTGGACACTGTGTGCAGGTGTGTGGACACTGTGCATAAGTGTGGACACCGTGTGCAGATGTGTGGACACCATGTTCAGATGTGTGGACACTGTGCAGATGTGTGGACACTGTGTGCAGGTGTGTGGACACTGTGCATAAGTGTGGACACCGTGTGCAGATGTGTGGACACCATGTGCAGATGTGTGGACACCATGTGCAGATGTGTGGACACCATGTGTAGATGTGTGGACACTGTGCAAATGTGTGAACACTGTGCAGATGTGTGGACACTGTGTGCAGATGTGTGGACACTGTGCAGATGTGTGGACACTGTGCAGATGTGTAGACACTGTGCAGATGTGTGGACACTGTGCAGATGTGTGGACACTGTGCAGATGTGTGGACACTGTGTGCAGGTGTGTGGACACTGTGCAGGTGTGTGGACACTGTGCAGATGTGTGGACACTGTGCAGATGTGTGGACACTGTGCAGATGTGTGAACACTGTGCAGATGTGTGGACACTGTGTGCAGGTGTGTGGACACTGAATAAGTGTGGACACCGTGTGCAGATGTGTGGACACTGTGCAGATGTGTGGACACTGTGCAGATGTGTGGACACTGTGCAGATGTGTGGACACTGTGCAGATGTGTGGACACTGTGCAGATGTGTGAACACTGTGCAGATGTGTGGACACTGTGCAGATGTGTGGACACTGTGTGCAGGTGTGTGTACACTGTGCAGATGTGTGGACACTGTGCAGATTTGTGGACACTGTGCAGATGTGTGAACACTGTGCAGATGTGTGGACACTGTGTGCAGGTGTGTGGACACTGAATAAGTGTGGACACCGTGTGCAGATGTGTGGACACTGTGCAGATGTGTGGACACTGTGCAGATGTGTGGACACTGTGCAGATGTGTGGACACTGTGCAGATGTGTGGACACTGTGCAGATGTGTGAACACTGTGCAGATGTGTGGACACTGTGCAGATGTGTGGACACTGTGTGCAGGTGTGTGTACACTGTGCAGATGTGTGGACACTGTGCAGATGTGTGGACACTGTGCAGATGTGTGAACACTGGCAGATGTGTGGACACTGTGTGCAGGTGTGTGGACACTGTGCATAAGTGTGGACACCGTGTGCAGATGTGTGGACACCATGTTCAGATGTGTGGACACTGTGCAGATGTGTGGACACTGTGTGCAGGTGTGTGGACACTGTGCATAAGTGTGGACACCGTGTGCAGATGTGTGGACACCATGTGCAGATGTGTGGACACCATGTGCAGATGTGTGGACACCATGTGTAGATGTGTGGACACTGTGCAAATGTGTGAACACTGTGCAGATGTGTGGACACTGTTTGCAGGTGTGTGGACACTGTTTGCAGGTGTGTGGACACTGCATAAGTGTGGACACCGTGTGCAGATGTGTGGACACCGCGTGTAGATGTGTGGACACCGCGTGGAGGTGTGTGTACACCGTGTGCAGATGTGTGGACACTCTGTGCAGAACTGTGGACACCTTGTGCAGATGTGTGGACACTGTGTGCAGATGTGTGGACACTGTGCAGATGTGTGGACACTGTGCAGATGTGTGGACACCGTTTGCAGATGTGTGGACACCGCTTGGAGGTGTGTGTACACCGTGTGCAGATGTGTGGACACTGTGTGCAGATGTGTAGACAATGCGACTGGATGCTGTCGCACCGAACACGATAGAGCTTCTCTGTAGAATTCTGTGAACTGTTTATTCACCCCAATGTAATTGTGAAATCTCTTTTTGCATTTAGCAACAAAGTAGCTATGTGCGTCCGTGGATTGCTCCATGCGATGATACGTTTGCCATCTAATTACTTCTGCGAGGTCGTGCAAAGGAGCATTAGACGTAGACAGTGAAATTGGATAAAGAGATCCAATAACACCACCTGTTTAATTTTCCTGGAATTACAGACACAATAATCGATTTGAAACACTCGTTTTACTCATGTTTCCAATACTCTGTCACGGGATCGGATAACACCTCCCCCCCCTTTATAAAAGGTCCAATGTGAGATGCGTAGAAGAACAGTTGAAGTCAAATTCTTTGGATAGGATTGATTAGGTTATGACATGCTGTAATTACACGCAATATAAAATGGAAATAGAAAATTAGGAAGAATGATTAAGTTTGCATTCCAAATTAAACTTGAGCTCGTCACTAACACTTTTTTTTTAATTTCAAGTCGCATTACCTTTTTAAGACTGAGTTAACCTGAATGACACATAAAGACCCAGCTCATACCGCGCAGTAAACACACACAAAACATTCAGTTATACAAACCAGTTCCAGTTAATGTTGTACAGTAAATAATCGCTGTTTGTTCTGAGATCCACACAAAACACATAAATACAGTCCGTACCGCCAGTAAACACACTTTCGATCTCAGTTATACAAACCAGTCAGTTAATGTTGTACAGTGAAATAATCGCTGTTTGTTCTGAGATCCACACAAAACACATAAATACAGTCCGTACCGCGCAGTAAACACACTACGTCTCAGTTATACAAACCAGTCAGTTAATGTTGTACAGTGAAATAATCGCTGTTTGTTCTGAGATCCACACAAAACACATAAATACAGTCCGTACCGCGCAGTAAACACACTACGTCTCAGTTATACAAACCATCAGTTAATGTTGTACAGTGAAATAATCGCTGTTTGTTCTGAGATCCACACAAAACACATAAATACAGTCCGTACCGCGCAGTAAACACACTCCGTCTCAGTTATACAAACCAGTCAGTTAATGTGTACAGTGAAATAATCGCTGTTTGTTCTGAGATCCACACAAAACACATAAATACAGTCCGTACCGCGCAGTAAACACACTACGTCTCAGTTATACAAACCATCAGTTAATGTTGTACAGTGAAATAATCGCTGTTTGTTCTGAGACCCACACAAAACACATAAATACAGTCCGTACCGCGCAGTAAACACACTACGTCTCAGTTATACAAACCATACAGTTAATGTTGTACAGTGAAATAATCGCTGTTTGTTCTGAGATCCACACAAAACACATAAATACAGTCCGTACCGCGCAGTAAACACACTCCGTCTCAGTTATACAAACCAGTCAGTTAATGCTGTACAGTGAAATAATCGCTGTTTGTTCTGAGATCCACACAAAACACATAAATACAGTCCGTACCGCGCAGTAAACACACTCCGTCTCAGTTATACAAACCAGTCAGTTAATGCTGTACAGTGAAATAATCGCTGTTTGTTCTGAGATCCACACAAAAACACATAAATACAGTCCGTACCGCGCAGTAAACACACTCCGTCTCAGTTATACAAACAGTAGTTAATGTTGTACAGTGAAATAATCGCTGTTTTCTGAGATCCACACAAAACACATAAATACACTGTGTGGGCAGAACGTAGAATTTGTGAATGTTAAACTTGGTGGTACATATAGTATCCACTGGGCTTTAGAGCGTCAAGGAAGAAAGAATAGATATGACGTCTTCGTGCGCGGGTATATTTTGTGATAAAGCAAGAGTACGCTATAATGAAATTTTATGGGCAGTTCTGTTGGAAAGCTTTAAGATGCGCAAATTATAAGCAACGTGTCTAATCTATACAGAGCTTACAAATGAAACTCCTTCTGCAATAACCACGGTTATATGCTGGATAAAATTTAATAAACCGTAAGAACTTTACTGTTATTGGCTGGACGCCCTTTTAGGAAGGGTGCTGTTTGTTTCTTATTCCTCTGCATAAAAGGCCAGTTTGAAGCCAGGTTCCTGTCTACAAGCAGCCAGACAGCGTGTTTGTTGCAAATATCAGGCTCTTAAAACGGTACTTAGCAGAAACAATTTCAGTTTTATTCAGAAAAAATAGTGCCAATGCGGGAAATATGGCTGTTTGTTGAAGTAGCGTAAAGCATATGGTGCCTAGCAAACCCGACATATAACGCCGAGACACTTTTGAAAACTTATGTTTATTTGAGACATACATTATGTTGCTGATTAATTTTGTAGGCATGTGGTAAATTAGAGACACTCTAGCCTACGTGGCGAATTGCATTTTATAGAAAAATCTACAGTGTGTGTGTGTGTGTGTGTGTGTGAGTGTCTGAATGTGAACAGGTGCAACAATATCCTAAAGAGGTCAGTCTGAGGAAGAAAAAAGGATACGCATAAGTTGTAGACTGTTGTGAATAAGGTAATGAACTCTCGGATTCCATAAAATGCGGGCAAATTCTTGAAAAGCTAGGGAACTGCTAGCTTTTCAAGAAGTAGTCTACTCAGTGGAGGTATTTAGTTATTTAGTGCTTTAGCAGGAAGGACGAGTGTCGCTCACATACATACATATACATACTTCAGTGTGCTTGTGTGCTTAGTTCTTCGCTTCACAGCCTACAAGAACCTCAGTACAGTGATTGATAGTCTTGCGTTGACTGGCCTTTCTGGTGGGTGGTATTGTTGAAACACTGGAGCAAATTCAAGTCTTTAAAGCCCAGTGGTTACTATATGTACCACCATGTTTAACATTAAAAAATCCTACGTTCTGCCCACACAGTGTATTTATGTGTTTTGTGTGGATCTCAGAACAAACAGCGATTATTTCACTGTACAGCATTAACTGACTGGTTTGTATAACTGAGACGGAGTGTGTTTACTGCGCGGTACGGACTGTATTTATGTGTTTTGTGTGGATCTCAGAACAAACAGCGATTATTTCACTGTACAGCATTAACTGACTGGTTTGTATAACTGAGACGGAGTGTGTTTACTGCGCGGTACGGACTGTATTTATGTGTTTTTGTGTGGATCTCAGAACAAACAGCGATTATTTCACTGTACAGCATTAACTGACTGGTTTGTATAACTGAGACGGAGTGTGTTTACTGCGCGGTACGGACTGTATTTATGTGTTTTGTGTGGATCTCAGAACAAACAGCGATTATTTCACTGTACAGCATTAACTGACTGGTTTGTATAACTGAGAGGGAGTGTGTTTACTGCGCGGTACGGACTGTATTTATGTGTTTTGTGTGGATCTCAGAACAAACAGCGATTATTTCACTGTACAACATTAACTGACTGGTTTGTATAACTGAGAGGGAGTGTGTTTACTGCGCGGTACGGACTGTATTTATGTGTTTTGTGTGGATCTCAGAACAAACAGCGATTATTTCACTGTACAACATTAACTGACTGGTTTGTATAACTGAGACGGAGTGTGTTTAACTCCGAGATGTAAGTGCAAGAATTACAATACAATAACATTTAAGACCATACATTTCCTGTATTTAATTGGTCTTGGATAAAATTAAGTAACCTGACTATTTTGTTGAATCTTTGTGAAAAAATACTAGAGAATAAATGGCTGACTAATGCTGCTGATGCTGCAAAATTAATTCCTGCATCGTTTCCCTTATTTTATTGAGAAAATAACTACAAAATTTAGGCTGAGAATTTTAAATTCCATTTGGCTGTGTTCCCGATAACTCAATTTCCCTTTATCATAACACAGTCTGTTGGGTTTCTCTATGTACTGTAATAATGCCCTTTGAACTGCGCTCAATACATGTCCTGTTGCACTGGTCTAACTCATATAACATAACAACGTGCTTTGTATCGCTGTTGTAAAATTAGTTACTGATGCGAAAATCTGCACCGGTCACTCAGTATTCAGGAACAGTGTGAATGTGTGTGCAGTGTATGAAGCCAGGACCGCCGCTTTGATTTCCACCCCGTTCAGTATGTACAACCATCTCCGTGCCTAGTACAATGCAACCAGCTCGTTCTACGAGAAATATGTGCTGACATTACAATTCCAACACTGCGCAAATTTAATGGTCGGGGGTTGTGTTCGGAAAGTGTCCGATTCGAATCCTGGTCAGCCTAGAGACTTCAACAGCTGTAGTTTTTGAAACAAACAACACCATACGATCCGTCCGACACAAATTAATATAATATAATATAATATAATATAATATAATGTAATGTAATATAATACAATATAATATAATATAATGTAATATAATATAATGTAATATAATATAATATAATATAATATAATATAGTGCCGATCCCAGTGGCCGTGCGGTCTAAGGCGTGGGTCTTCGGCCGCTCACTTACTAGGATCGTGGGTTCGAATCCCACCGGGGGCATGGATGTCTGTCTCTTGTGAGTGTTGTGTGTTGTCAGGTAGAGGTCTCTGCGACGGACTGATCACTCGTCCAGAGGAGTCCTACCGACTGTGGTGTGTCTCAAATGTGTGTGATCGTGAACCCTCGACGAAACGAGGAGGCCCAGGCCCATATAGGGCTGTCGAGCCATAGGAATATATATAATATAATTATAATATAATATAATATAAATAATTATTTATACACTACATGTTTCAATCATTCAATCATCATCAGTAGTACAACACAAAAACTTAAAATCCAAGGTAAAGTGTGTAAACATTTTGTGAGATCTCACAAATAATGTCACATGTATAATATATACAGTATACGTTGCAATCGGTTTTTGTAGACGTATAATTAACCATGAACAGTGTCGGGCGTAACCCAAACATCGAAAATTTTGAATTTAAAAATGTAAACTTTTTTACCGGATCTTATTTCCTAACTAATTGTTAAGTCGACAGTCAACTCCCTTCCTATGTGTGCTTCTGCTTTTTATTCCATTATGCAAAATAAAAAAATATAGACGAGGGAGAAGAAGTAAGCAGCTACTGGATGACCTTAAGGAAAAGAGAAGATACTGTAAATTGAATGAGGAAGCAATAGATCGCATCGTCTGCAGAACTCGATTTGGAAGAGGCTATGGACCTGTCGTAAGACAAACTACATAATGAAGAGGCTACGGACCTGTCGTAAGACAGACTACATAATGAAGAGGCTACGGACCTGTCGTAAGACAGACTACATAATGAAGAGGCTACGGACCTGTCGTAAGACAGACTACATAATGAAGAGGCTACGGACCTGTCGTAAGACAGACTACATAATGAATAGGCTACGGACCTGTCGTAAGACAGACTACATAATGAAGAGGCTACGGACCTGTCGTAAGACAGACTACAGAATGAAGAGGCTACGGACCTGTCGTAAGACAGACTGCAGAATGAAGAAGCTACGGACCTGTCGTAAGACAGACTACATAATGAAGAGGCTACGGACCTGTCGTAAGACAGACTGCAGAATGAAGAGGCTACGGACCTGTCGTAAGACAGACTGCAGAATGAAGAGGCTACGGACCTGTCGTAAGACAGACTGCAGAATGAAGAGGCTACGGACCTGTCGTCAGACAGACTGCAGAATGAAGAAGCTACGGACCTGTCGTAAGACAGACTACATAATGAAGAGGCTACGGACCTGTCGTAAGACAGACTGCAGAATGAAGAGGCTACGGACCTGTCGTAAGACAGACTGCAGAATGAAGAAGCTACGGACCTGTCGTAAGACAGACTACATAATGAAGAGGCTACGGACCTGTCGTAAGACAGACTGCAGAATGAAGAGGCTACGGACCTGTCGTAAGACAGACTGCAGAATGAAGAGGCTACGGACCTGTCGTAAGACAGACTGCAGAATGAAGAGGCTACGGACCTGTCGTAAGACAGACTGCAGAATGAAGAAGCTACGGACCTGTCGTAAGACAGACTACATAATGAAGAGGCTACGGACCTGTCGTAAGACAGACTGCAGAATGAAGAGGCTACGGACTTGTCGTAAGACAGACTACATAATGAATAGGCTACGAACCTGTCGTAAGACAGACTACATAATGAAGAGGCTACGGACCTGTCGTAAGACAGACTGCAGAATGAAGAGGCTACGGACCTGTCGTAAAACAGACTACAGAATGAATGCATAAATGCAAAATATGTATTTGAATTTTTGTTTGAAGATCGATGTCGTTCAAGTAAGCGCTGTCTGTTTGTGCTTTGGCTTTCTAGACTCTACTGTAGATTGTCATTAATCTTCCCATGATTGTCTACCGCTGACTGCAGACATGTGTCACGCAGACATTAACATACGTATTTAAAATGCTCACCTGTCTCCGCATACGCTCGTATTGACGATAGCATATACGAAGCACCTCGTCGCGTTGTGTTCACCGCGCATCTTGACATTAATTTTTAGTTTCTGTAACCAACAAATGCACTTTTCATTTTCGTGTTTTTGAATTGAAAATGAAATCAATTGAATTTTAATTAAAAAAAAATACGAAAATAAAAAGTGTATTCGTTGGTTAAAAAAACTAAAAATTGAAGCAACTCGTATTTGTCGCTGACACGGAGCTAACGTAACTGAAGTTTCTGAAGCCTGTCAGCAGTCGCTGACTGTAGGCCATCACTGACATTTGGATAGCACCTTAGTCAGTATCACCACAAAGCAGGACTTAATGTGACTTTGTATGAAATATTACACGCCAATGGCACTTCGTGTTTGCATCAAAATCCTCCAGTCGGAAGACGCCTTGTCGCTTTGTTCAGGGTACAGACTACACAAAAGTTGGAGGAAAGAAACTATCAGGAAATAATTTGAGGATCTCCCTGGAATATCACGTGACTGTACGAGCATATCGAACCCGTTGTTGGAATCGTTACCAAGCGTAGTTTGAGTGGGGAGGGGAGGGGTGCTTCTAAGAGGAAAGGATCGTTGTGCAGTAGAAGCGGAAAGGGAAGAGTTATACCAAATGGGAACCCCAATAAAGGAAGGCAAGTTCTGGAAAATGGAAAACTGATATCCATAATGATTTCATCGAGGCCGTGGCGAACTGCGGAGGGCCTTGGTGACTGGTTCAGTTGCTTATGTCGTGTGCCATTCGTACTCCATAACTCAGGTTCCGTTGGCGCGTCTCTTCGCTGTCACCTGGGACGCAGGGCGTCGAAAATAAGAAGGGAAATAAATATTCGTTGTTGTCAATAACGATGTCACTGCTAACGTGAAGACTCTGCGGAGATTTGGGCGGAAATATTGAAGATAGCAAACAGTAGTGACTTATTTACATATAGTTGATTAGACACCTTGCCCTTGATTTACGCCTCTTTGTTTTACGCCTGTTTGTTTTACGCCTTTTTGCTTTAAAACCTTTTGCCAATTTCCACTACTTCTTAGTTTGCGCTCTCTCATTTTCGGTTCAACGCCTTTTGGCTGCCTGCCTTCTATACGCTAATCCATTATTTCTGCTAGGAATATGATTTTTGATTTATGCCCACATTTTTTGCGAAAGCGACTAGGGCGTAAAAGAAGATTTTTGGCGTAATATAGAAGGACAATTGAGTGCTGTCGATCTATCACACCCTCGGTATAATTGTGTTACCCAAAAATGTACAAATGTAGCCGTGTTTTGTCTTGTATGTTGAAACTGTGTTGTGTGACATTTGGCTGCTAGGATTGTTCGAAGTGTAGGCGAGGAATTCCATTTGTGTATTCCTTTACTGCTGATGTTTAACGGGGGATGTTTTTGTCCGAAACGTCGTACTTAAATGTACTTTCTTGGACGTCTGTAGATGCCTGTTACAGGAAGGCACAAGTGTAACATATGCAGGATTCCTTCCTGAGTAGTTTATGGACACTGAGTGTTGTATAAAGTTTTATTTTACGTCACTGTATGTGTTTTACCGTGTTTGTGTTGGACCCAAAGATCAATAAATCTACTTATAGTGTTAGGGAAGCTGACAGTTCGTCACCACAAATAAACACCCTGTATAATCAGGCTACAAAACTGTAGGCTTATACTCTATGGTGGGATATGAACTCTGTAGCCGCAAGATAACTTATGTGGCACTGTTGTATGTGTTGGTGACAGTAAGTGCTTGAAATTGTCTTGTCGTGGGGAGTTGTGTCCATCCGTCCGTCCGCATCTGTCCAAACTATTCACCGGTATTTATGACAAGTCTTTTATAGTGTCAAGAATAAACATGTTGTGCAAGTTCAAATTGGGTCCTTAGATAAAGTCACGTCTGTCTCGCCTTGTAAAGCTGCTGTACTCGATGGAGTACACGTCCCGTTCTTCCCGCAAATTCAAGTTTCTGCTCCGGTTTGTGTGTTGGGACTGCGTCTTGCTGCTCTTGAAGATGGGCAACATACAGAGGATTGCCGTACAGTGCTGCAGTTGTTATGTGCGGTCTTGTACATGCAGCGGGACTGTTGTACAGGAATTAAAGATTGCCGTACAGTGCTGCAGTTGTTATGTGCGGTCTTGTACATGTAGCGGGACTGTTGTACAGGAATTAAAGATTGCCGTACAGTGCTGCAGTTGTTATGTGCGGTCTTGTACATGTAGCGGGACTGTTGTACAGGAATTATAGATTGCCGTACAGTGCTGCAGTTGTTATGTGCGGTCTTGTACATGTAGCGGGACTGTTGTACAGGAATTAAAGATTGCCGTACAGTGCTGCAGTTGTTATGTGCGGTCTTGTACATGTAGCGGGACTGTTGTACAGGAATTAAAGATTGCCGTACAGTGCTGCAGTTGTTATGTGCGGTCTTGTACATGTAGCGGGACTGTTGTACAGGAATTAAAGATTGCCGTACAGTGCTGCAGTTGTTATGTGCGGTCTTGTACATGTAGCGGGACTGTTGTACAGGAATTAAAGATTGCCGTACAGTGCTGCAGTTGTTAGGTGCGGTCTTGTACATGTAGCGGGACTGTTGTACAGGAATTAAAGATTGCCGTACAGTGCTGCAGTTGTTATGTGCGGTCTTGTACATGTAGCGGGACTGTTGTACAGGAATTAAAGATTGCCGTACAGTGCTGCAGTTGTTATGTGCGGTCTTGTACATGTAGCGGGACTGTTGTACAGGAATTAAAGATTGCCCTACAGTGCTGCAGTTGTTATGTGCGGTCTTGTACTTGCAGCGGGACTGTTGTACAGGAATTAAAGATTGCCGTACAGTGCTGCAGTTGTTATGTGCGGTCTTGTACATGCAGCGGACTGTTGTACAGGAATTAAAGCGCATTTTGCATTCTTAGAGCCTGCATCAAAATCTGTAACTTCATTGTCGAATAAAATTGAGGTATCAAAAAAAGACCTTGCATTCACGCATATTGTACTGCGAAGCAGACTTCATCAGGTACAGTTGATGCTACAGAGGTAGCTAACGTACAGGGACAGTAGCTGATAAAGGTACAGTTGATGCTACAGAGGTAGCTAACGTACAGGGACAGTAGCTGATAAAGGTACAGTTGATGCTACAGAGGCAGTTAACGTACAGGGACAGTAGCTGATAAAGGTACAGTTGATGCTACAGAGGTAGCTAACGTACAGGGACAGTAGCTGATAAAGGTACAGTTGATGCTACAGAGGTAGCTAACGTACAGGGACAGTAGCTGATAAAGGTACAGTTGATGCTACAGAGGTAGCTAACGTACAGGGACAGTAGCTGATAAAGGTACAGTTGATGCTACAGAGGCAGTTAACGTACAGGGACAGTAGCTGATAAAGGTACAGTTGATGCTACAGAGGCAGTTAACGTACAGGGACAGTAGCTGATAAAGGTACAGTTGATGCTACAGAGGTAGCTAACGTACAGGGACAGTAGCTGATAAAGGTACATTTGATGCTACAGAGGCAGTTAACGTACAGGGACAGTAGCTGATAAAGGTACAGTTGATGCTACAGAGGTAGCTAACGTACAGGGACAGTAGCTGATAAAGGTACAGTTGATGCTACAGAGGCAGTTAACGTACAGGGACAGTAGCTGATAAAGGTACAGTTGATGCTACAGAGGCAGTTAACGTACAGGGACAGTAGCTGATAAGGGTACAGTTGATGCTACAGAGGTAGCTAACTTACAGGGACAGTAGCTGATAAAGGTACAGTGGATGCTACAGAGGTAGCTAACGTACAGAGACAGTAGCTGATAAAGGTACAGTTGATGCTACAGAGGCAGTTAACGTACAGGGACAGTAGCTGATAAAGGTACAGTTGATGCTACAGAGGCAGTTAACTTACAGGGACAGTAGCTGATAAAGGTACAGTTGATGCTACAGAGGTAGCTAACGTACAGGGACAGTAGCTGATAAAGGTACAGTTGATGCTACAGAGGTAGCTAACGTACAGGGACAGTAGCTGATAAAGGTACAGTTGATGCTACAGAGGCAGTTAACGTACAGGGACAGTAGCTGATAAAGGTACAGTTGATGCTACAGAGGCAGTTAACGTACAGGGACAGTAGCTGATAAAGGTACAGTTGATGCTACAGAGGTAGCTAACGTACAGGGACAGTAGCTGATAAAGGTACATTTGATGCTACAGAGGCAGTTAACGTACAGGGACAGTAGCTGATAAAGGTACAGTTGATGCTACAGAGGTAGCTAACGTACAGGGACAGTAGCTGATAAAGGTACAGTTGATGCTACAGAGGCAGTTAACGTACAGGGACAGTAGCTGATAAAGGTACAGTTGATGCTACAGAGGCAGTTAACGTACAGGGACAGTAGCTGATAAAGGTACAGTTGATGCTACAGAGGTAGCTAACGTACAGGGACAGTAGCTGATAAAGGTACAGTTGATGCTACAGAGGCAGTTAACGTACAGGGACAGTAGCTGATAAAGGTACAGTTGATGCTACAGAGGCAGTTAACGTACAGGGACAGTAGCTGATAAGGGTACAGTTGATGCTACAGAGGTAGCTAACTTACAGGGACAGTAGCTGATAAAGGTACAGTGGATGCTACAGAGGTAGCTAACGTACAGAGACAGTAGCTGATAAAGGTACAGTTGATGCTACAGAGGCAGTTAACGTACAGGGACAGTAGCTGATAAAGGTACAGTTGATGCTACAGAGGCAGTTAACTTACAGGGACAGTAGCTGATAAAGGTACAGTTGATGCTACAGAGGTAGCTAACGTACAGGGACAGTAGCTGATAAAGGTACAGTTGATGCTACAGAGGCAGTTAACGTACAGGGACAGTAGCTGATAAAGGTACAGTTGATGCTACAGAGGTAGCTAACGTACAGGGACAGTAGCTGATAAAGGTACAGTTGATGCTACAGAGGCAGTTAACGTACAGGGACAGTAGCTGATAAAGGTACAGTTGATGCTACAGAGGCAGTTAACGTACAGGGACAGTAGCTGATAAAGGTACAGTTGATGCTACAGAGGTAGCTAACGTACAGGGACAGTAGCTGATAAAGGTACATTTGATGCTACAGAGGCAGTTAACGTACAGGGACAGTAGCTGATAAAGGTACAGTTGATGCTACAGAGGCAGTTAACGTACAGGGACAGTAGCTGATAAGGGTACAGTTGATGCTACAGAGGTAGCTAACTTACAGGGACAGTAGCTGATAAAGGTACAGTGGATGCTACAGAGGTAGCTAACGTACAGAGACAGTAGCTGATAAAGGTACAGTTGATGCTACAGAGGCAGTTAACGTACAGGGACAGTAGCTGATAAAGGTACAGTTGATGCTACAGAGGCAGTTAACGTACAGGGACAGTAGCTGATAAAGGTACAGTTGATGCTACAGAGGCAGTTAACGTACAGGGACAGTAGCTGATAAAGGTACAGTTGATGCTACAGAGGCAGTTAACTTACAGGGACAGTAGCTGATAAAGGTACAGTTGGTGCTACAGAGGCAGTTAACGTACAGGGACAGTAGCTGATAAAGGTACAGTTGATGCTACAGAGGTAGCTAACGTACAGGGACAGTAGCTGATAAAGGTACAGTTGATGCTACAGAGGCAGTTAACGTACAGGGACAGTAGCTGATAAAGGTACAGTTGATGCTACAGAGGCAGTTAACGTACAGGGACAATAGCTGATAAAGGTACAGTTGATGCTACAGAGGTAGCTAACTTACAGGGACAGTAGCTGATAAAGGTACAGTGGATGCTACAGAGGTAGCTAACGTACAGAGACAGTAGCTGATAAAGGTACAGTTGATGCTACAGAGGCAGTTAACGTACAGGGACAGTAGCTGATAAAGGTACAGTTGATGCTACAGAGGCAGTTAACGTACAGGGACAGTAGCTGATAAAGGTACAGTTGATGCTACAGAGGCAGTTAACGTACAGGGACAGTAGCTGATAAAGGTACAGTTGATGCTACAGAGGTAGCTAACGTACAGAGACAGTAGCTGATAAAGTTACAGTTGATGCTACAGAGGTAGCTAACGTACAGAGACAGTAGCTGATAAAGGTACAGTTGATGCTACAGAGGCAGTTAATGTACAGGGACAGTAGCTGATAAAGGTACAGTTGATGCTACAGAGGCAGTTAACGTACAGGGACAGTAGCTGATAAAGGTACAGTTGATGCTACAGAGGCAGTTAACGTACAGGGACAGTAGCTGATAAAGGTACAGTTGATGCTACAGAGGCAGTTAACGTACAGGGACAGTAGCTGATAAAGGTACAGTTGATGCTACAGAGGCAGTTAACGTACAGGGACAGTAGCTGATAAAGGTACAGTTGATGCTACAGAGGCAGTTAACGTACAGGGACAGTAGCTGATAATGGTACAGTTGATGCTACAGAGGCAGTTAACGTACAGGGACAGTAGCTGATAAAGGTACAGTGGATGCTACAGAATAACAGAAATGCAGTATTTCACCAGCGCCCAAGTCCATTGCACTTTACTGCTCGCCATGACGGCCAGCTCTTACTCCATGGAGCAGAGACGCTGACAGGCTAGTGTTGCCTCTGATAGTAAAGAAATTTCTCGCGTTTTGTGCAACCCGCAAGTTAATTATCGTGTTTACAGCAACCAGCCTGTTGTCGCTGTCCTGAGCCAGATAAATCCAGTCCATGCCCTTGAATTCCTATTTATTAAGATTCATTTTAATATTATATTTTCATTCACATTTTAGTCTTCCAATATGTTTCATGGCTTCAACTTTTTCAACCAAAACGCAGCATGCATTTCTGTTCTCCCTATACATGCCACATGTCCAGCCCATCTCATTGATCAGCCGAATAGTAAGTGGTGAAGTGTACATTTCTCGATCTAGAGTCTAAAAAGAATTGAAATAAGATGTATTTATGACAGGCATATCACAACAAAATATCCGGATGCTACACTAATAAGCCAGCAGAGGCGCTAGTGTTGCGTGTACCACAGAACTGTCTGCGGTCATTATAATAGTGTTACTGAAGGCAGGAAATAATTTGCGTGTGTTACAGAAGGGACTGCGGCTGCGATGAACATTTGTACATTGCAAGATTTGTGGACATATATATATATATATATATATATATATATATATATATACAGGGCATACACAAAAGAATGGTGCGGTTTCAATAGTGATTCCTATTGAAACCGCACCATTCTTTTGTGTATGCCCTGTATATCGCAATACATAATATGCATCTCTGGACTGCCAGCTTCATGCAGCTCACATTCTGACGACCTACCGTAATTCTGTCATTCACATTTCAGTATTTCTTTAATTAACGATTGGCTTTCCAGTGGCCTTTTCCGAGACTTTTCTTTTCCAAACCACAAGGTACTACGTATGTTATGTTTTTCCCTTCCACGATGCCCCACTCCACCCCACCCCACCCCACCCCACTCCCATTTCTCACAACTTAATGACGTCATCTACCGTACCGAGTTGTTGCACGTAGCTTTCTGAACGCAATGTACCAGTGTTTCTGTACGTGGTCTGTCGGAGTTAACGTGCCGGTAGTGTCTAAATAGTCATATTTGTGAATATACTTGAAGGGGCCCGCGTGTTTCGACTCTTACACTGGGTAAAATGTCACTAATAATATTATAAATTCATTGGGCTTAGTTTTGTTCAACCTGTGTGTGGCCACGAAACTGCTGTCACAAATTATTTCGCCTGTATGTACTGCGTGTTATGGTCACGTCGTCACGCAACTGCCTGCTTTGTGTCATTTCAGGCAACCGGCTGACCAGCATGCACTGCTGTTTGACTCTCCGTCTGCTTGAGCAGTGTGCCAATCTGTCATGTCAACCGGCTGTAGCAGTTTTAGGCGGCCGTGTACAGTGCTGGAGGAAGCTTGTGAGTAGATGCTGTGTTATATAGTAGTTAAGTTTTGTTTGGTTTCGCATAGAGCATTGTTTCCTAGACTTTTTCCTCCATTACCCAAAATCAATTATCAGAAAGTCCTTTTAACCAAAACCGCTTATCAGAAAGTCCTTTTTACCCAAAACCGCTTATCAGAAAGTCCTTTTTACCCAAAACCGCTTATCAGAAAGTCCTTTTCACCCAAATCCGCTTATCAGAAAGTCCTTTTTACCCAAAACCGCTTATCAGAAAGTCCTTTTTACCCAAAACCTTAACAGAAAGTCCTTTTTACCCAAAACCGCTTATCAGAAAGTCCTTTTTACCCAAAACCGCTTATCAGAAAGTCCTTTTTACCCAAAACCTTATCAGAAAGTCCTTTTTACCCAAAACCGCTTATCAGAAAGTCCTTTTTACCCAAAACCGCTTATCAGAAAGTCCTTTTTACCAAAACCTTAACAGAAAGTCCTTTTTACCCAAAACCGCTTATCAGAAAGTCCTTTTTACCCAAAACCGCTTATCAGAAAGTCCTTTTTACCCAATGTAGATAAAACACTAACTGCACAGAAAACATATTTGACAAGTGAAGAGAGATCGGTAAAAAATAGGAAGCAAACATTATGTTTGATGCAATGTCTTTAGTTTAAACATCTCTAAACATTTTAGCAGCCACAAACAATTTTGTAATTATTCACCGTGAATATTTCATCACGCAGGTCCCAGCCAGTCAGTATAATGCCACAGTTAGACTGTTTTATACTATCGGTGCACACTGACTGGTCACGTTCTTCAGAGTACTTCTTCTTCTACACTTTTACAGTAAATTTTAATGTGTATTACGATGTGTGTCGTTACCCAAAGAAAAACAACTTTTACCCAATTTTGGTTAATTTACCCAAGTTTGGGAAGCACTGGCATAGAAGGAAGGCACGAAGGATTTGTTAGGATTTATTGCCTCCATCCTCAGGACAGAACATAACATCGTAACACGTAAGACCACGTTGATCGATCTTCGATCTCACCTTGTATTACCAGTTTGTGCTTTAGAATGTAAGTAGAAGCCTAAGAATGAGGTGACTAACAAGTTAACTAGGCAGGTGACTAACAAGTTAACTAGGCAGGTGACTAACAAGTTAACTAGACAGGTGACTAACAAGTTAACTAGACAGGTGACTAACAAGTTAACTAGACAGGTGACTAACAAGTTAACTAGGCAGGTGACTAACAAGTTAACTAGGCAGGTGACTAACAAGTTAACTAGGCAGGTGACTAACAAGTTAACTAGGCAGGTGACTATCAAGTCAACTAGGCAGGTGACTATCAAGTCAACTAGGCAGGTGACTAACAAGTCAACTAGGCAGGTGATTATCAAGTCAACTAGGCAGGTGACTAACAAGTCAACTAGGCAGGTGACTAACAAGTTAACTAGACAGGTGACTAACAAGTTAACTAGGCAGGTGACTATCAAGTCAACTAGGCAGGTGACTAACAAGTCAACTAGGCAGGTGACTATCAAGTCAACTAGGCAGGTGACTAACAAGTCAACTAGGCAGGTGACTAACAAGTTAACTAGACAGGTGACTAACAAGTTAACTAGGCAAGTGACTAATAAGTTAACTAGACAGGTGACTAACAAGTTAACTAGGCAGGTGACTAATAAGTTAACTAGACAGGTGACTAACAAGTTAACTAGGCAGGTGACTAGTTGATGTAAAGTAAGGCTCGTAAAGCATTCAGCATTACTAATGCTGGCCATTTTGACCACCTCCACTGTTCCTATTTGACTACAGCACAACGGACGGACCGTCAGTGTGTGTTATTGGGAAGTTTGTATCCTTCGCCTGCGTTATTGGCGTTAGTCGCTGAAACATGTACAGTACAATACTTAACAACCAACTAAATGCACATTCACTTGAAACTATTTTATAGTTTATTAAATTCTCCTAAATTCCCCTACATATGTTTCGGTCTACTTATAGACCATCTTCAGAGGGTCACAAACTACATTTATTTCACATCCATATCTTCAGTCAATTGCTATACGCAGTCTAGATCACTTCTGTATTAGATGTAAGTTGTAAAAACACTTTAAAAAGGATACACGTATATAATTGTAAGTATATGTAAAACACCCTGTATAATAACTTAAAGTCTTGTCTAAGTTTTATGTACAAGTTTAAAATAGCAGCACAGTTTTTGTTTTAGCTCGTCATTGGCTAATTGATGCATAAAATTGTGGTTTTGTGTGTTCTGAAGATCATATTTATATTAAGCTGTTTTGTTTCGTGTGCTGTCGTTGTTAATGGTGCGAACTGTTAGGTTGTCTAGTGGACTTTCCACCTGAAGATGGTCTATAAGTAGACCGAAACATATGTAGGGGAATTTAGTGAAAATTAATAAACTATAATATAGTTTCAAATGAATGTGTATTTAGTTGGTTGTTAAATATTGAGTGAAAATGTACGGCGACAGTAATCAAAATTGTACAATACAGTTGTGGTCATCGTAATGACTGTCATCTTCTGTCCAGAAACTTACACACGACATTACATTTTCTGATAAGAATTTAGGGTCTTAGCAGCGGTGCAGTTGAGCATGTGACACCTCGTTTCTGGGTCCATTTGACCCTAGAGAATGAAGGCTATACGATTCCTTCGAAACGTCGGTATCTGTAAACCCTACTATACATGTAACGTCCGAGAAAACTAGAATTCTCAACATCTACGCTGTAAAAAAGTCAAATAGTCGTATTTAGTACAGTTGCTGATTAGGCATCCTTAGGAACCATTTCTGTCGTTGCAAATTAGTGGACAACGAGGGGAAAAAAACGCGCTTGCTGTCTGTCTTATTGAACTTAATTCTACATCAAAGCAAATTAGTCCTACATTTATATAATTTAATTTAATACAGCGCGCAACATTTATGAAAGTCGTGTATGAAAGTTCTCTTAAGGGCATGTGCGGATTCCGACATCCTTAGTACGCTGTACAGAATTATATCGGGTTACAGCCCCGGGGGCTCAGCGTCGCAACTCATCTGGCAATAAATCCAATTTCACCAGATTTCAGAATAATCTGAACTCAAACTACCCCCCCCCCCCCAACCCCCCAGTCCCAGTCCTCTTTTCTGTTTTTGTTCAAAGCTTTTTGTAACACACACACACAAAAAAAAGAATATGTTTCTATGAAGTTTGTAATGCCGCGGGCTGGCGAATGGGTAGCCGTAAAGTAACGTTACTCGCTGGTATCGAACGTGACAGACGGAGGGTAAAAAATACACGGTCTGGTAATTAGTGAAACGCACAACATT
Source organism: Reticulitermes speratus (assembly GCA_021186555.1). Taxonomy (NCBI): domain Eukaryota; kingdom Metazoa; phylum Arthropoda; class Insecta; order Blattodea; family Rhinotermitidae; genus Reticulitermes; species Reticulitermes speratus. The sequence continues at coordinate 2,205,530 of JAJKFL010000013.1, forward strand.
GCCGGGGGTGACAGTAGTCATCTGAGGGAACACGTTGCGATATAGCGGTACAGTATTACAATTATTGTGTGTTTATATTTCAACAAGCATTTGTTCGAGAATCAGTCGCATCCCCGAAATATGTTTGTTTTTGTATAAAGCAGATTCGTTTCCTGTACAATTGTAGTCGTTCTGCCAAACCGTTTGGCAAGACCAGGAACAAACGCCGTGTACTGATACGTGTTACTCTGAAAATAAGTGGAAATTTCGTTTCTACTCTTGGAAATTTAATTTTTAAAAGGGAGTCGTTGAACACTAATGGAAAGTAATGGTAGAATGTGGCCGCGCGGTCTAAGGCGTGGGTCTGCGGCCGCTCGCTTACTAGGATTACGGGTTCGAATCCCGCCTAGGACATGGATGTCTGTCTGTTGTGAGTGTTGTGTGTTGTCAGGTAGAGGTTTCTACGACGGGCTGATCACTCGTCCAGAGGAGTCCTACCGAGTGTGGTGTGTCTAAAGTGTGTGATCGTGAAGCGTCGTAAAATGACGAGGCTTAGGCCCCCTAAGGACTGTCGAGCCATAGAAAAAAAATGGTAGAATGGAGATAATTACGTAATTAGTACCTCCGTCGTTTAACTTCAACGACGATGAGTTAGGTCGGTCACGAAGCTGTATCCATAGGAAATCGATAAAAAATTGTGCTTTGTGGACAGTCAAAACGGGAAATATCTCTGGAGAAACTAAACAGAACGATTGAAAGTGGATCTTAGGTGGAATAATGGCTTTAAGAGTACGAACTGGATATAACGACGGCACAGTGAGTCCGAAGGTAAGATGTTATGGTCACGGATATAGGCCTTCAGTCCGAAGGTAAGATCTTATGGTCACGGATATAGGCATTGAATCCGAAGGTAAGATCTTATGCTCACGGATATAGGCCTTGAGTCCGAAGGTAAGATCTTATGGTCACGGATTTAGGCCTTGAGTCCGAAGGTAAGATCTTATGGTCACGGATATAGGCCTTGAGTCCGAAGGTAAGATCTTATGGTCACGGATATAGTCCTTGAGTCCGAATGTAAGATCTTATGGTCACGGATATAGGCCTGGATTCCGAAGGTAAGATCTTATGGTCACGGATATAGGCCTGGATTCCGAAGGTAAGATATTATGGTCACAGATATAGGCCTGGATTCCGAAGGTAAGATCTTATGGTCACGGATATAGGCCTTGATTACGAAGGTAAGATCTTATGGTCACGGATATAGGCCTTGAGTCCGAATGTAAGATCTTATGGTCACGGATATAGGCCTGGATTCCGAAGGTAAGATATTATGGTCACAGATATAGGCCTTGAGTCCGAAGGTAAGATCTTATGGTCACGGATATAGGCCTTGAGTCCGAATGTAAGATCTTATGGTCACGGATATAGGCCTGGATTCCGAAGGTAAGATATTATGGTCACAGATATAGGCCTGGATTCCGAAGGTAAGATCTTATGGTCACGGATATAGGCCTTGAGTACGAAGGTAAGATCTTATGGTCACGGATATAGGCCTTGAGTCCGAATGTAAGATCTTATGGTCACGGATATAGGCCTTGAGTCCGAAGGTAAGATATTATGGTCACGGATATAGGCCTTGAGTCCGAAGGTAAGATATTATGGTCACGGATATAGTCCTTGAGTCCGAAGGTAAGATCTTATGGTCACGGATATAGGCCTTGAGTACGAAGGTAAGATCTTATGGTCACGGATATAGGCCTTGAGTCCGAATGTAAGATCTTATGGTCACGGATATAGGCCTTGAGTCCGAAGGTAAGATCTTATGGTCACGGATATAGGCCTTGAGTACGAAGGTAAGATCTTATGGTCACGGATATAGGCCTTGAGTCCGAATGTAAGATCTTATGGTCACGGATATAGGCCTTGAGTCCGAAGGTAAGATCTTATGGTCACGGATATAGGCCTGGATTCCGAAGGTAAGATCTTATGGTCACGGATATAGGCCTGGATTCCGAAGGTAAGATATTATGGTCACGGATATAGGCCTGGATTCCGAAGGTAAGATCTTATGGTCACGGATATAGGCCTGGATTCCGAAGGTAAGATCTTATGGTCACGGATATAGGCCTGGATTCCGAAGGTAAGATCTTCTGGTCACGGATATAGGCCTGGATTCCGAAGGTAAGATCTTATGGTCACGGATATAGGCCTTGAGTCCGAATGTAAGATCTTATGGTCACGGATATAGGCCTTGAGTCCGAATGTAAGATCTTATGGTCACGGATATAGGCCTTGAGTCCGAAGGTAAGATCTTATGGTCACGGATATAGGCCTTGAGTCCGAAGGTAAGATCTTATGGTCACGGATATAGGCCTTGAGTCCGAAGGTAAGATCTTATGGTCACGGATATAGGCCTGCTGCTGATTACTCAGTGCCAGAAATATAGACAAAATGGCTCCTCATTGAAACATTTGTTTTTTAAGTTGTTTCAGTAGTTGTAGTTCCATACTGTGAAGGCCACTGGGCCTGACAAACGGTAGTTCTTGAACTGCTGCACAAGTATATCTATGGCTAGACGCGCTCTGTGGGTCTCCTTGCAAATTTAGAATCGATCGATTTTTAAGTTCTGCCACTGCAGTTAACGCAGACACGTCGATTTTGCCGTCGTGCAACCACAAATATAAGGATAGACACACGAACGTGTGCGATGTGAGCGGAAATAGCCGAACGTAATACAGGACCGCGGAACGAAACGTGTTGATAAACGTAAAGTAAAGGTAAAGGTCACCCTAGAACAGGCCATGAAGGCCCACAGGGGGATTAGAGGTATAGCTCTACTCTTTCTTTACCCTCGGCGCTAGATGGGGATGGGTGGTCAACTCCACGCCCCGGCCGCTTTACCTCCGGGAATGACCCCGGTACCCATTGTACAGGAGGCTGGGTGTGCCCCAGAGCAAGTGTGGACGGGTGCGGAAAATCTCGCCCCCACCGGGATTCAATTCCCGGATCGTCCAGCCCGTAGCGATCGCTATACCGACTGAGCTATCGCGGCCCCACCATGTTGATAGATATTGGAATAATACGGGAAACCTTTCTACGGTAATAATTTTGTAGGAAATTAAACAATCAAATTGCATTCGCCCGAAATTGGCTTCAGTTTTTTGAGTTTCAAAATCATTTCAGACCCACTGTGACGTAACACGTTTTTGTCAGGATAAATTATGAACATTTCTACAAGCTGTAAATGAAATATTGTTCAGTAGCCGTGTGTCCGTCCTGCCGGATATCGCCTTAATGTTCGCACTGTACTCTATCGATAGCAATCGATATTAATCGACAATAATTAAAGCTACTCAATCACTGTCGATTCTTATAGCTAATAGTCGGCGAGGGTATTACTCGCTCACACAAGGGTAGTAGATGATATAGATCAGGGGTTGCCAAACCGCGGCTCGCGAGCCACATGCGGCTGTTTGACATATAATGTGCGGCTCGCGGAAATATGTTGGCTGAGCTCCTTTTTGCATTACAATTCATATAAAAGGCAAATAAAAGATTTTAAAGCCTTATAATTATTTACCGGTATAAACTGAGAGTCCACTGGATTAAAACGTAAGTTTAATGTTCATGGCGAGTAAATATATTTAATAATTTTTGTAACAAAATGTGCGTGTAACAATAGAAACGTGTGTGTAATATTTGTTGATGTCTTGCGGCTCTCAAACGTCTGAAGTTTATCGTATGTGGCTCTTACGTTAAGCAAGTTTGGCCACCCCTGATATAGATCAATCAAAAATTTCCATACATTGACGGCGCGAAACTTAGAGTTCGTACCCAACGCTTTTATCGCAGAGAGAATGTGTTCTGTGGCACCTTCAAGCTATCGCCGCCTCTCAGCACGTCTTGAGGCATGAACTGAATTGTGTCGTGTCTTTATACAGCAGGCAGTAAAGTTACAATAAGCTCGTGGAATATTGAGCCAAAGACGTAATCTGTGGCCGCGCTGTATCTAGCGATCAAGCAGCTCTTAATTAGAGTAGAGCAGTGCAAAGAGCAACCTAGGGGGGGGGGGAGGGGTTGGAGGAGGGCTCTTTACTCACGTAGGGGTTCACGAAGCCAGCTTCCCTCTCCTGCCGAGGGATCAATTATATGCGTAGTCTTGTACTCCATGAAGCAAGCAGCGTCCTTCGTTACGAATCTCACAGCATTTCTGGAAAGTTAGCGTCAAACTTGCGGTGAGGTTAGTGCCGTGAAATTGGCGCGGATATTCGCAATCCGTGAGATTCGACTCATTGCCTCCTGACTGGAACCGCAGACGGTGAAGTTAGTGCCGTGAAATTGGCGCGGATATTCGCAATCCGTGGTTAGTGCCGTGAAATTGGCGCGGATATTCGCAATCCATGAGATTCGACTCATTGCCTCCTGACGGGAACCGCAGACGGTGAAGTTAGTGCCGTGAAATTGGCGCGGATATTCGCAATCCGTGGTTAGTGCCGTGAAATTGGCGCGGATATTCGCAATCCTTGAGATTCGAGTCATTACCTCCTGACTGGAACCGCAGACGGTGAGGTTAGTGCCGTGAAATTGGCGCGGATATTCGCAATCCGTTAGATTCGACTCATTGCCTCCTGACTGGAACCGCAGACAGAGAGGTTAGTGCCGTGAAATTGGCGCGGATATTCGCAATCCGTGAGATTCGACTCATTGCCTCCTGACTGGAACCGCAGACAGAGAGGTTAGTGCCGTGAAATTGGCGCGGATATTCGCAATCCGTGAGATTCGACTCATTGCCTCCTGACTGGAACCGCAGACAGAGAGGTTAGTGCCGTGAAATTGGCGCGGATATTCGCAATCCGTTAGATTCGACTCATTGCCTCCTGACTGGAACCGCAGACAGAGAGGTTAGTGTCGTGAAATTGGCGCGGATATTCGCAATCCGTGAGATTCGACTCATTGCTTCCTGACTGGAACCGAAGACGGAGAGGTTAGTGCCGTGAAATTGGCGCGGATATTCGCAATCCGTGAGATTCGACTCATTGCCTCCTGACTGGAACCGCAGACGGTGAAGTTAGTGCCGTGAAATTGGCGCGGATATTCGCAATCCGTTAGATTCGACTCATTGCCTCCTGACTGGAACCGCAGACAGAGAGGTTAGTGTCGTGAAATTGGCGCGGATATTCGCAATCCGTGAGATTCGACTCATTGCCTCCTGACTGGAACCGCAGACAGAGAGGTTAGTGTCGTGAAATTGGCGCGGATATTCGCAATCCGTGAGATTCGACTCATTGCCTCCTGAATGGAACCGCAGACAGAGAGGTTAGTGTCGTGAAATTGGCGCGGATATTCGCAATCCGTGAGATTCGACTCATTGCCTCCTGACTGGAACCGAAGACGGAGAGGTTAGTGCCGTGAAATTGGCGCGGATATTCGCAATCCGTGAGATTCGACTCATTGCCTCCTGACTGGAACCGCAGACGGTGAAGTTAGTGCCGTGAAATTGGCGCGGATATTCGCAATACGTGAGATTCGACTCATTGCCTCCTGACTGGAACCGCAGACAGAGAGGTTAGTGCCGTGAAATTGGCGCGGATATTCGCAATCCGTGAGATTCGACTCATTGCTTCCTGACTGGAACCGAAGACGGAGAGGTTAGTGCCGTGAAATTGGCGCGGATATTCGCAATCCGTGAGATTCGACTCATTGCCTCCTGACTGGAACCGCAGACGGTGAAGTTAGTGCCGTGAAATTGGCGCGGATATTCGCAATACGTGAGATTCGACTCATTGCCTCCTGACTGGAACCGCAGACAGAGAGGTTAGTGCCGTGAAATTGGCGCGGATATTCGCAATCCGTGAGATTCGACTCATTGCTTCCTGACTGGAACCGAAGACGGAGAGGTTAGTGCCGTGAAATTGGCGCGGATATTCGCAATCCGTGAGATTCGACTCATTGCCTCCTGACTGGAACCGCAGACGGTGAAGTTAGTGCCGTGAAATTGGCGCGGATATTCGCAATCCGTGAGATTCGACTCATTGCCTCCTGATTGGAACCGCAGACGGTGAAGTTAGTGCCGTGAAATTGGCGCGGATATTCGCAATCCGCGAGATTCGACTCATTGCCTCCTGACTGGAACCGGAGAAGGAGAGGTTAGTCTGTCGATCGTCTCTTGTTTCGCTTCCAGTAATCGGACGAGACAGAGTTTGGCTTACCATGAAGACCGCGCGCACATTCATGCAACTTCCTTTGGGCACTGCAGCGTGTGCAAGCTGCCATTCCGGAACATGAGTTCATATTCACAGTCCGTCAGAAGCTCACAAACGTTTGCGCCATACACAGAACAAAAGCAAAAGTACAATCAAACCCACGAGCTGTAGCACTTTGCTTTTAACAGCAGCTGGGCAAAGGAACACGGCCGTTCTCGAACAAACCATCACAAGTTAATCCACGCTTGGTCCGATCTGAAAGCCGTTTCCACATTTAGAAAAGTTGATATTCTGTGGTTTAAGCTATGCGCGTCGAAACATAATCAGGGGTAGACAAAATTCCATTCGTTCTCACGTCTGAAATGAGTGTCGTCATACGTTCTCCCTAGAACGGGCCATGAAGTCCCAGAGGAGGAGTAGAGGTATATCTCTACTCTTTCTTTAACACTGGCACTAGATGAGGATGGGTGGTCAACTCCACGCCCCGGCCGCTTTACCCCCGGGAAAGAGACCGGGTACCCATTTTATAAGAGGCTCTGGGTGGGCCCCAGGGCCGGTCTGGACGGGTGCTGTAAATCTCGCCCCTATCGGGATTCGATCCCCGGACCGTCCAGCCCGTAGCGAGTCGCTATACCGACTGAGCTATCGCGGCCCACGAGTGTCGTCATAAGGATGCATTTGTGTCATGAATAAGTGGAGGTAATGTTCATCAGAAAGAGTGAAAATCAACATCGTCATGTAAATGTAAAATGCATCAACTAATAGAACGTGTTTCAGAATGCGAAGTTTGAGGATCTGACAGCTGCGCTGCTGAAGATTCATGTCTTGTGGGGTGTGACGCCGTGTCAGTGAAGGGCAGTATAACTACGAATATAATTATGATATAACCGTGGACAGTGACTGTAATGTTGCATACTTGAGCATCTCCAGTTGTCTTAGTTAAAGGACACGGCTTAAAGCTGTTCTCTGGAGTTTTTAAACGTTGATCTTCATTTTACTCGGAATGCTTGACCATGAAGATGAAGGCATTTTGGTCCTTCGAAGCGCCGGCAACAATTTACCCAAAGGCACAGCGCTAAGCCTTAGAACACGTGACTGTGTTTGTTTAAGCATTGAGAGACGAATGAATTTGATCTGTAATTTACTGAGTGGCAAATGGCAGCAGTTGGTTGCAACGGTAATGCTAAGCGATGAAAGAGGAACACTTTGAGGGCCAGTGTTCTCTCGCGGAGGCCCGGGTTCGATCCCGTGTCAGTCCATGTGGGATTTGAGGTGGACAAAGTGGCACTGGGACAGGTTTTTCCCCGAGTACTTCGGTTTTCCCCTGTCAATTTCATTCGACCCGTGCTCCATTAATTGTAAAAGTTGGTAAAAAACTGCTCATCTTCATCTTCATCACAGGGGTTGCACAATAAGCCTTAAGGCTGCGGTACGTCCGTAGCGTCTGCTGCGGGGCCCTTCACCACACAAAAAAAGTGTTCTCTCAAGGCACCAGTTTCAGGCCGCGGTTGTTACAGGCCGTATGACTCCTTCCTCGGTGTGAAGGCCTCACAGACGTAAAAGACAATGCTGCCGACTACATTCGACGTTCTTAAGACAATGCGCCGACTACATTCGACGTTCTTAAGACAATGCTGCCGACTACATTCGACGTTCTTAAGACAATGCTGCCGACTACATTCGACGTTCTTAAGACAATACTGCCGACTACATTCGACGTTCTTAAGGCAATGCTGTCGACTACATTCGACGTTCTTAAGACAATGCTGTCGACTACATTCGACGTTCTTAAGACAATGCTGTCGACTACATTCGACGTTCTTAAGACAATGCTGCCGACTACATTCGACGTTCTTAAGACAATGCTGCCGACTACATTCGACGTTCTTAAGACAATACTGCCGACTACATTCGACGTTCTTAAAACAATGCTGTCGACTACATTTGACGTTCTTAAGACAATGCTGCCGACTACATTCGACGTTCTTAAGACAATGCTGTCGACTACATTCGACGTTCTTAAGACAATGCTGCCGACTACATTCGACGTTCTTAAGACAATGCTGTCGACTACATTCGACGTTCTTAAGACAATGCTGCCGACTACATTCGACGTTCTTAAGACAATGCTGTCGACTACATTCGACGTTCTTAAGACAATGCTGCCGACTACATTCGACGTTCTTAAGACAATGCTGTCGACTACATTCGACGTTCTTAAGACAATGCTGCCGACTACATTCGACGTTCTTAAGACAATGCTGTCGACTACATTCGACGTTCTTAAGACAATGCTGCCGACTACATTCGACGTTCTTAAGACAATGCTGTCGACTACATTCGACGTTCTTAAGACAATGCTGCCGACTACATTCGACGTTCTTAAGACAATGCTGTCGACTACATTCGACGTTCTTAAGACAATGCTGCCGACTACATTCGACGTTCTTAAGACAATGCTGCCGACTACATTCGACGTTCTTAAGACAATGCTGCCGACTACATTCGACGTTCTTAAGACAATGCTGTCGACTACATTCGACGTTCTTAAGACAATGCTGCCGACTACATTCGACGTTCTTAAGACAATGCTGCCGACTACATTCGACGTTCTTAAGACAATGCTGCCGACTACATTCGACGTTCTTAAGACAATGCTGCCGACTATATTCGACGTTCTTAAGACAATGCTGCCGACTACATTCGACGTTCTTAAGACAATGCTGTCGACTATATTCGACGTTCTTAAGACAATGCTGCCGACTATATTCGACGTTCTTAAGACAATGCTGCCGACTACATTCGACGTTCTTAAGACAATGCTGCCGACTACATTCGACGTTCTTAAGACAATGCTGCCGACTATATTCGACGTTCTTAAGACAATGCTGCCGACTATATTCGACGTTCTTAAGACAATGCTGCCGACTACATTCGACGTTCTTAAGACAATGCTGCCGACTATATTCGACGTTCTTAAGACAATGCTGCCGACTACATTCGACGTTCTTAAGACAATGCTGCCGACTATATTCGACGTTCTTAAGACAATGCTGCCGACTATATTCGACGTTCTTAAGACAATGCTGCCGACTACATTCGACGTTCTTAAGACAATGCTGCCGACTATATTCGACGTTCTTAAGACAATGCTGCCGACTACATTCGACGTTCTTAAGACAATGCTGCCGACTATATTCGACGTTCTTAAGACAATGCTGCCGACTACATTCGACGTTCTTAAGACAATGCTGTCGACTATATTCGACGTTCTTAAGACAATGCTGCCGACTATATTCGACGTTCTTAAGACAATGCTGCCGACTACATTCGACGTTCTTAAGACAATGCTGCCGACTACATTCGACGTTCTTAAGACAATGCTGTCGACTACATTCGACGTTCTTAAGACAATGCTGCCGACTACATTCGACGTTCTTAAGACAATGCTGCCGACTACATTCGACGTTCTTAAGACAATGCTGCCGACTACATTCGACGTTCTTAAGACAATGATGCCGACTACATTCGACGTTTTTAAGACAATGCTGTCGACTACATCGACGTTCTTAGCACGCGACTACATCGACGTTCTTAAGACAATGCTGTCGACTACATTCGACGTTCTTAAGACAATGCTGCCGACTACATTCGACGTTCTGTTTGCATGTCAGGTCGACAAGTTTGGAGGGCTGCAGGAGTGATAAGGATTGATAAGAAATGGAGCGATTGGGGACAGTGACGTCAGCATACTCTGAGGGCTTCAAAGCGGGAAGGACATATGTTCATAAGTATGTTAGACACTGTCAGTGTGTAAAAGCAGCAATGTTCTTGGAGTGGGAGGTAGAACTCGTGGATCTGATGAAGGCAGTATAGCAGATTGGCGTTTGACGACTTGAAGATAAGAATGAAATGTTGCTTAGTAGCACCGGTTCAGAACCAAATCAGGTGCCTTTAGACAAGGGGTATTGTGTACAAATTTTAAATACCTGACCGCATAAGCACTTGTCTAGAGCTTTGAATTTTTTTCCTCTGCACAAAATTCCCCATACGAAGTTTCTGGCTGGCAGTTTCATTTCTCACAGTGTATATAAGTGACAGACCTAAATGCCATTTTGTGAGAAAGTTCGCTCTCAGTTACCTGACCGTCAAACCGTTGTTCCATAGCGCGATACACACATCTTCTGTCTTACATATATTTCGACCTTTCTTTTTCATATTTCTATAATGGTGATATTTATGTAACTTGCCATGTAACATCACTTTAAACCACAGCAATTTGTGTTAAATAATTTGCTTACTAAGGTGCAATATTCTGGCATATATTTTTTAATCACTAACTAACTAACTAACTAACTAACTCCATATAACACAGTCCTTCTTGAGAAGCTAGCAGGTCCTCAGCTAGTCAAGAAATTCTCCACGTTTTATGGAACCCGAAGGTTCATTACCGCACTCACAAGAGCCCGCCACCGAGGCTTTGTATAGTGTTTCGTAACATGGTAATTTTTTACGGTGAGGAGTTGTTAGCACCTCGCCCAAACACCAAGCTGTAGGACCACCCTTTGTCGGCTGTCCGCGACTGCTTATTCAATGTATTCGCAGCTACCCTCCATATCTGCAGGCCGTTCCTCCATCCCCAACCTCAGGACGCGCCATGCCGTGGTGACAGGGACCGACTTATGATGGTGACAGGGACCCACTTATCGTGGTGACAGGGACCGACTTATCGTGGTGACAGGGACGACTAATCATGGTGACAGGAACCGACTAATCATGGTGACAGGGACCGACTTATCGTGGTGACAGGGACCCACTTATCGTGGTGACAGGGACCGACTAATTATGGTGACAGGGACCGACTAATCATGGTGACAGGGACCGACTAATCATGGTGACAGGGACCCACTTATCGTGGTGACAGGGACCGACTAATCATGGTGACAGGGACCGACTTATCGTGGTGACAGGGACCGACTAATTATGGTGACAGGGACCGACTAATTATGGTGACAGGGACCGACTAATCATGGTGACAGGGACCCACTTATCGTGGTGACAGGGACCGACTAATCATGGTGACAGGGACCGACTTATCGTGGTGACAGGGACCCACTTATCGTGGTGACAGGGACCGACTAATTATGGTGACAGGGACCAACTAATCATGGTGACAGGGACCGACTAATCATGGTGACAGGGACCCACTTATCGTGGTGACAGGGACCGACTAATCATGGTGACAGGGACCGACTTATCGTGGTGACAGGGACCCACTTATCGTGGTGACAGGGACCGACTAATTATGGTGACAGGGACCGACTAATCATGGTGACAGGGACCGACTAATCATGGTGACAGGGACCCATTTATCGTGGTTAATTACTAATCACACAGTTTATATTTCTTATTCCAACACTCAGGCTAGTTTTTTTCTGTAGAGACTTCAACATCGATCCGCTCATATTTTGAACTCAGTACGACGGATTTCTGTTCGCTGACGGGAGATGCACAATGAACTATTGTGACGTCATAAGGCACATCAATCCGCCAAGACAAAATTCCAAACGCATTTGTGTTTAAGGTTCATGTCACAGAGAAATGTCAGAGTTATTGTAAGGGAATTACAGTTCCGATCTTCATTAGTTCGAAGTTCATTTCTCTGCAGTGTTTCTATTTGTCACACAGTGAATAGACAAATAAGCATTGTCACTCTGCCTCTGTTGGCTACAGAACACTGAAGTCAACTTTATGCTGCGTAGTAATGTAGTTCCTCGTAGTAGATGTGTTGTATTGTTATCAATAACAATGTGAAATTCTTAACAGTGTGAAGGATTGCATTCTAAACGTGTTTAAAACACGTGTCTATTTTACAATAATTTTATGTTGTCCTTACAAGGCGACTAACACCAGTGGACAGATGCGCAGTGACAAAGTTAGTTCAAGTAACCTCAGTTACATTACAGACTGTTTGCATGGCTTGTTATCAAGTAGTGTGTGCAGGACTGGTTGAGAATCGGCTGTGACTGTTCGGGCTTCATATGTGGATGCATTGACATTGAGAACCCTACAAAAATGCAATTAGTCATAGTACGTGGTGTTAACTGTTGTTCCAGATATTACTTGGAAAAACTTACATGACTGGAAACGCTGACAATACGTGATATTGCAGTATTATGTATTGTGAGTCGAGTTACAAGGTCACGATGTGTGTTTATCACTGTTTGTTCCCTAAGATATGTACTTTGAAATGTTAACTTACATTTTAGAGCTGAGAAACGACTGAGCCGGTAAATACACCGACCTGTTAGTTCGATCCCAGGCTCTAGTGGTAGACAAATGCACTGAAACTATATCAGACACTCAGTACTTCGGCTTTCTGCTGTCAGTACTATTGTACACAACGACACACACTGTGTTGTGTGATCTTAACTGCGAGCATCCTAATAACACGTGAAATAATAGACTGTACATGTTACAGTGAGACCAATCCGTAAACCGTTAAACCTAACGACTATACTAGCCTAACGTAACCTAGCCTTAACTTAACTAACGTAACCTAACGTAACGTAACCTAGCCTAACCTAACCTAACCTAACCTAAACCTAACCTAACCTAACCTAACCTAACCTAACCTAACCCAGCCTAACGTAACCTACTTAACTAACTAACGTAACTAACGAACGTAACCTAGCCTAACCTAAACCTAACCTAACCTAACCTAACCTAACCTAACCTAACCTAACCTAACCTAACCTAACCTAACCTAACCTAACCTAATACCTAACCTACCTAACGTAACCTACCTATAACTTAACTAACCGTAACGTAACTTAACGTAACGTAAACGTAACCTAACGTAACGTAACGTAACGTAACTAACGTAACCTACTAACGTAACGAGTAACGTAACACGTAACGTAAGTAACGTAACGTAACGTAACGTACGTAACCTAACCTAACCTAACCTAACCTAACCTAACCTAATCTAATCTAATCTAACCTAACCTAACCCAGCCTAACGTAACCTACCTTAACTTAACGTAACGTAACGTAACGTAACCTAGCCTAACGTAACCTACCTTAACTTAACGTAACGTAACGTAACGTATAACCTAACCTAACCTAACCTAACCTAATAACCTAACCTAACCTAACCTAACTAACCTAACCTAACCTAACCTAACCTAACCTAACTAACCTAACCTAACCCAGCCTAACGTAACCTACCTTAACTTAACGTAACGTAACGTAACGTAACGTAACCTAGCCTAAGTAATCTACCTTAACTTAACGTAACGTAACGTAACGTAACCTAGCCTAACGTAACCTACCTTAACTTAACGTAACGTAACGTAACCTAACCTAACCTAACCTAACCTAACCTAATCTAACCTAACCTAACCTAACCTAACCTAACCTAACTAACCTAACCTAACCTAACCTAACCTAATCTAACCTAACCTAACCCAGCCTAACGTAACCTACCTTAACTTAACGTAACGTAACGTAACGTAACGTAACCTAGCCTAATGTAATCTACCTTAACTTAACGTAACGTAACGTAACGTAACCTAACCTAACCTAACCTAACCTAACCTAATCTAACCTAACCTAACCTAATCTAACCTAACCTAACCTAACCTAACCTAACCTAACCTAACCTAACCTAACCTAACCTAACCTAATCTAACCTAACCTAACCCAGCCTAACGTAACCTACCTTAACTTAACGTAACGTAACGAAACGTAACCTAGCCTAACGTAACCTACCTTAACTTAACGTAACGTAACCTAACCTAACGTATCGGTTATTACTAGATTTTACTAACAGTAGACAGTCAATTCTAGAAGTAACTACTTAATAGTATTGACGACAGGGCTTTGTTGGAACTAGTTTTACCTAGTGAATTGGGGTTTTAACAGCTGTCGGGTTCTAACTGTAACATATATACCAGTAACAGTTAACTGTAACATATATACCAATAACAGTTAACGTTATAACGACAAACTCTCACTCCAGTCGTGCAGAATATAAAAATACAATTCACTAACGTACGTTAAGATTTGACGAGCTCTACCAAATATTAAGCTACATAAAAGCCTGTCAGAATGTTCCAGGCTGGCGCTTATGAACAGAGGTAATGGCGCCTTTGTGTCATGTTCCTACATAATTGAGGCGTTTTTTTGATCAGAGGAGCGTTTATATCCAGTTTGCTTTCTAGTTGCAATAAATGATTTTACTGGGGCACTGTTCTACATCACATACATTTTGAAGCTTCTCCCATTTTTGAATATTCTGAAAAAGCACAGCGCGGAACAGAATTATTGTGAACGTGTGATGTTCATTTTGTAACGTCAAAAATGTTGTGTGTTGTTAAAGCCTTTAATTGGGTGTTGGTCCGGCAGTGTACATGAGGCTGACACACAATAAGCACTTAGCGATGTGCGCTTGATGTAAAAACACGAACTTTATTTCATTTGTTTTGTTTAGCTGAATGCCGTAATACATCGATTAATATAATTTGATGAGGCGTCGGACTGCAAGACAGCTCGACGTCTGTCCGTTACACGTTAATTTGAATACTTACAGCAGCTGCGCGTTTACATATCTGTCTGTCCGTCCGTAGGAACCTGCGATGATTAGGACGCAGTGACTGGAAAAGGGTAAAATGACGATGGCTGAAAATGGGTGTTTTAGAAGGGACGAAGGTGTAGTCGAAATGCTGGCTGTGGCGGCCGCCATGTTGGTTGTTCGCAATGCGTGCGGACACAGTTTGAAAATGTTACAGAAATTACAAATTTTGAACTTTATGTTATATATATACCGTGCATTTTTTATAATTAATTATTTTTATTTTTAGTGCATTTGTTGATTGGTATAAAAATAATTAATTACGAATTTTGAGTTGGTAGCAATGTGCAGGACGGAGTGGCACTAGGACACCTGTTACTCCGAGTACTAGGGTTTTCCCTGTCATTATGGTATTTCGTTTATTCCAAAGACGCTATATAATCCTAGAGAATGACAGCTTCCTTAAATAACACATTTAAAAGATGATAACAATTTATGAGTTTAGAAGGACCCCACGTTATATGGTCAGTGTGTGACCGGAACTCAGCCGAGTGTTGTATCGTGTTAAACTGTGGCACTGTTAAGTCGATACCGTGAACATGTTGTTCAGCTGCTTAAGGTGAAGACGTCGTGGTGCTACAGAATGAACGCGATTTAACGTGTAAAGTACACCTGTTGGCAGTCGGTACTGTGGGAGATGTTAGTAGTACCTGCAGGCTGGGCAGTGTCTGTGAATTTAAAACGAGCACGTGGGCCTAGTTTTGCCACTAACACAGTTTGCCCCTTTAAAGCCCAGTGGTTACTATATGTACCACCACGTTTAACATTCACAAATTCTACGTTCTGCCCACACAATGTATTTATGTGTTTTGTGTGGATCTCAGAACAAACAGCGATTATTTCACTGTACAACATTAACTGACTGGTTTGTATAACTGAGAGGAGTGTGTTTACACTGCGCGTACGGACTGTATTTATGTGTTTTGCGTGGATCTGAACAAACAGCGATTATTTCACTGTACAGCATTAACGACTGGTTTATATGAGACGAGTGTGTTTACTGCCGTACGGACTGTATTTATGTGTTTTTGTGGATCTCGGAACAAACAGCGATTATTTCAATTGTACACATTAACTGACTGGTTTGTATAATTGAGACGGAGTGTGTTTACTGCGCGGTACGGAGCTGTATTTATGTGTTTTGTGTGATCTCAGAACAAACAGCGATTATTTCATTGTACAACATTAACTGACTGGTTTGTATAACTGAGACGGAGTGTGTTTACTGCGCGGTACGGACTGTATTTATGTGTTTTGTGTGGATCTCAGAACAAACAGCGATTATTTCATTGTACAGCATTAACTGACTGGTTTGTATAACTGAGACGGAGTGTGTTTACTGCGCGGTACGGACTGTATTTATGTGTTTTGTGTGGATCTCAGAACAAACAGCGATTATTTCATGTACACATTAACTGACTGGTTTGTATAACTGAGACGGAGTGTGTTTTACTGCGCGGTACGGACTGTATTTATGTGTTTTGTGTGGATCTCAGAACAAACAGGATTATTTCATTGTACACATTAACTGACTGGTTTGTATAACTGAGAGGAGTGTGTTTACTGCGCGGTACGGACTGTATTTATGTGTTTTGTGTGGATCTCAGAACAAACAGCGATTATTTCATTGTACACATTAACTGACTTGTTTGTTAACTGAGACGTAGTGTGTTTACTGCGCGGTACGGACTGTATTTATGTGTTTTGTGTGGATCTCAGAACAAACAGCGATTATTTCACTGTAGCAACATTAACTGATTGGTTTGTATAACTGAGACGGAGTGTGTTTACTGCGCGGTACGGACTGTATTTATGTGTTTTGTGTGGATCTCAGAACAAACAGCGATTATTTCATTGTACAGCATTAACTGACTGGTTTGTATAACTGAGACGGAGTGTGTTTACTGCGCGGTACGGACTGTATTTATGTGTTTTGTGTGGATCTCAGAACAAACAGCGATTATTTATTGTACAAGCATTAACTGACTGGTTTGTATAACTGAGACGGAGTGTGTTTACTGCGCGGTACGGACTGTATTTATGTGTTTTGTGTGGATCTCAGAACAAACAGCGATTATTTCACTGTACAACATTAACTGACTGGTTTGTATAACTGAGACGGAGTGTGTTTACTGCGCGGTACGGACTGTATTTATGTGTTTTGTGTGGATCTCAGAACAAACAGCGATTATTTCACTGTACAACATTAACTGACTGGTTTGTATAACTGAGACGGAGTGTGTTTACTGCGAGGTACGGACTGGATATTTAACGTATAAAATGCCTTTGGTTTCTGATTACTTGATAGTTATGCCAGTTGGCAGTTGTTGCGAAGCAGTCAACGGATATAGAGGTACCTGTTATTCGGTCGGCAATACAAGGTCGAAGTGCACATGTTAATGTCTATTTTTCCACAGTGAGTGTTGCTGAAGGAATGGTGTTTTGTCGTGTTGCACTCTGTGTTATAGTTCTTTATTCCGACGTTTCGAAGGCGCTTATTTACCCTACGCAAATTCACTTACCCAGAAGCTGCAGACAGCACGTACCTCGAAAAACCAGACAAAAGGCGCTGTAATACGAGGCTCAAAGTCGCACAAGATCTTCATTTGAACGGTGCTTGTACAGCACATATCTATGTATTGAACAGCTGTATTTTGAACGGTTAGTATTAAGCCTTTGAAGCCCAATGGTTACTTTATTTTCCGCGAGGTTTAAGACTAAAATTTCTGAAACTTGTGCAGTAAACAGCAACGATTTCCCCATATATCATTAAGCGACTTATCTTTCTAATGGAAACTGTGTTCTCTGTGAGGTACAAATAGAATATGTATATGTAAAACCTAAATTAATTTTTGTTTTCAAAGTGATGAACCAAGTACTTCTCAAATGTCTTGTACTTCCTTTCTATGACGTCACCAACACACGTCACAGTAAACCTGGTATTGACGATTCAAGTTTCGCAACCGCTGGTTTGTAGTGCAAGTTTCGTGCTGCATTGTAGAACTTGCACTATAGCGCAGTGTGTTGTTACGGAACATTTATGGCCACTAAAGTCTGTTCTGATTATTTCATTAAAACAATAAAACTGCGCTCATCTGCTGCAGAGTCTATCCTTGTTGCAGTAACGGTATATCCAAATACATTTCATGGCAGTTTGTCGCTCCTGGCTCGGTCGCCGTCCATGTTCCATGTTCCATGTTTCCTTTTGTACATAACCAAGTACACAACAACTCCACACAGCAAAGTCCTTCTGAAGAAGCTAAGAGTCCGTAGCTACTCAATAGTTGCTGCATTTTATGGAACCCGGAGGTTCATTACCGTGTTCACAACAGCCTACCACTCGTCTCTATCCTGAGCCAGATTAATCCAGTCCAAGCCCTTCCATCTTATTTATTTAAGATTCATTTTATTGTTATTTTATCTGTTCCTAGTTCTTCCGAGTGGTGAGTTTTACCCACCAAAATCCTGCGTGTATTTTCTAATCATGCGTGCCACGTGTCTGACCTATCTCATGTGCCTTGACTTGATCTCTGAGATAATAGAAAATCATGAAGCTTCTCATTGCGCGGTTTTCTCTGCTATGCTGCTGCTTCACCCCTCCAAGGCCCCGTTTTTACACAACTGGATAATATTAGACTGCAGTCTGCAATGTGGTCAGTTTAAGTATCCCTTGACTTTACTTTCACCGTGCACCATTATGATAAATAGTATATACAGAGCGTACACAAAACAATGGTGCGGTTTTAATAGTGTTCACTATTAAAACCGCACCATTCTTTTGTGTATGCCCTGTATATACACAAACATGTATTGCACAAAATTATAACTAGATAAACTTATCACTTAACTCGACACGTGTTTCGGCCCAAATGGGCCATCATCAGGGGTTGCTGGTTTGTATGCTTCACTGTACACTTCCTTTGGTATTGTTAAGAGTTGTAAGTTTTGCTGGTGATATGGTTGTAACCCTGGAAAGTGTAGTGCACGTGTTTCCAGGGTTACAACCATATCACCAGCAAAATTACAACTCTTAACAATACCAAAGGAAGTGTACAGTGAAGCATACAAACCAGCAACCCCTGATGATGGCCCATTTGGGCCGAAACACATGTCGGGTTAAGTGATAAGTTTATCTAGTTATAATTTTGTGCAATACATGTTTGTATATATACAGGGCATACACAAAAGAATGGTGCGGTTTTAATAGTGAACACTATTAAAACCGCACCATTGTTTTGTGTATGTCCTGTATATACAATCTATCATAATGGTGCACGGTGAATACAATGTCAACGTATAACGTGTCCGGTCTTGTACGGCGACATACCGTAATCATACCACAATAAAGTGTCACACTTGAAAATCCTGGTCGTAGATGGAATAATAAAATTAAGGCCGATTTTTAAAGCGTGGATTGGAAGATTGTGGACCGGATTTGTTTGACTCAGGGCACGGACAAAGTGTAGACAGCAGTAGACAGGATATAAGCCTTCGAGTTCGATCAAGGGCGGGGAATTTCTTGACTACCTCAGGAACTATCAGCTTCTCAAAAACGATTGTGTTCCACGAAGTGAATTAGTTTGTTAGTTAGTTATTTTCGAATTTAATATTTGACAGACTCAAACACGACACTGTATAACAGTACGTATATATACGTATATATATATATAATTGTGTATTATATATATATATATATATATATACAATTGAAGTATCCCTGTTCGCGCTGTCCCTTCAGTTCAACGGTCTCTCACCTTCTTGGCCCGCCTGTACATACATCAGCGCCATTTGTAATGTAACAGTAGCCTCAACTGCGATCCAAAGTGCTTTTACTTTCTACACAGTTTTCGACTAAAGTTTATATTTCAAATATTTGTATAAACAAAACCGTTATGATGGCGTCAAAATTGAATTAACATGCTAGAGAGAGCGAATGTGTGACAAAATGTGACATTGACAAAAAACTGTATATAGTTCTTTAAAACATTTTTTTAAAAACCCCGACATATGTTTCGGCTCTTCACTGAGCCATCTTCAGGGGTTTATGTCACTAAAACTGCATATATATATAAACGTCTATTCATTGGTTCACATTTTAAGCACAATTTTATCACCTTCACTGTTATTGATTTGCAAAGTGAACCAATTAATAGACGTTTGTATATATATGCAGTTTTAGTGACATAAACCCCTGAGGATGGCTCAGTGAGGAGCCGAAACATATGTCGGGTTTTTTTAAATTGTTTTAAAGAACTATACAGTTCTTTAAAATAAAAAAGTGCATCGAGTTGGTGTTTTTATATAGTGATTGTGACAAGATGCACGGTGTTTTATATAGTGATTGTGACAAGATGCACGGTGTTTTTATATAGTGATTGTGAAAAGATGCACGGTGTTTTATATAGTGATTGTGACAAGATGCACGGTGTTTTTATATAGTGATTGTGGCAAGATGCACGGTGTTTTTATATAGTGATTGTGACAAGATGCACGGTGTTTTTATATAGTGATTATGACAAGATGCACGGTGTTTTTATATAGTGATTGTGACAAGATGCACGGTGTTTTTATATGGTGATTGTGACAGATGCACGGTGTTTTATATAATGATTGTGACAAGATACACGGTGTTTTTATATAGTGATTGTGACAAGATGCACGGTGTTTTTATATAGTGATTGTGACAAGATGCACGGCGTTTTTATATAGTGATTGTGACAAGATGCACGGCGTTTTTATATAGTGATTGTGACAAGATGCACGGCGTTTTTATATAGTGATTGTGACAAGATGCACGGTGTTTTATATAGTGATTGTGACAAGATGCACGGTGTTTTTATATAGTGATTGTGACAAGATGCACGGTGTTTTTATATAGTGATTGTGACAAGATGCACGGTGTTTTTATATAGTGATTGTGACAAGATGTACGGTGTTGTATATAGTGATTGTGATAAGATGCACGGTGTTTTATACAGTGATTGTGACAAGATGCACGGTGTTTTTATATAGTGATTTGACAAGATGCACGGTGTTTTATATAGTGATTGTGACAAGATGCACGGTGTTTTTATATAGTGATTGTGACAAGATGCACGGTGTTTTTATATAGTGATTGTGACAAGATGCACGGTGTTTTTATATAGTGATTGTGACAAGATGTACGGTGTTGTATATAGTGATTGTGATAAGATGCACGGTGTTTTATACAGTGATTGTGACAAGATGCACGGTGTTTTTATATAGTGATTTGACAAGATGCACGGTGTTTTTATATAGTGATTGTGACAAGATGCACGGTGTTTTTATATAGTGATTGTGACAAGATGCACGGTGTTTTTATATAGTGATTGTGACAAGATGTACGGTGTTGTATATAGTGATTGTGATAAGATGCACGGTGTTTTATACAGTGATTGTGACAAGATGCACGGTGTTTTTATATAGTGATTTGACAAGATGCACGGTGTTTTTATATAGTGATTGTGACAAGATGCACGGTGTTTTTATATAGTGATTGTGACAAGATGCACGGTGTTTTTATATAGTGATTGTGACAAGATGCACGGTGTTTTTTATATAGTGATTTGACAAGATGCACGGTGTTTTTATATAGTGATTGTGACAAGATGCACGGTGTTTTTATATAGTGATTTGACAAGATGCACGGTGTTTTTATATAGTGATTGTGACAAGATGTACGGTGTTGTATATAGTGATTGTGATAAGATGCACGGTGTTTTATACAGTGATTGTGACAAGATGCACGGTGTTTTTATATAGTGATTTGACAAGATGCACGGTGTTTTTATATAGTGATTGTGACAAGATGCACGGTGTTTTTATATAGTGATTGTGACAAGATGCACGGTGTTTTTATATAGTGATTGTGACAAGATGTACGGTGTTGTATATAGTGATTGTGATAAGATGCACGGTGTTTTATACAGTGATTGTGACAAGATGCACGGTGTTTTTATATAGTGATTTGACAAGATGCACGGTGTTTTTATATAGTGATTGTGACAAGATGCACGGTGTTTTTATATAGTGATTGTGACAAGATGCACGGTGTTTTTATATAGTGATTGTGACAAGATGCACGGTGTTTTTATATAGTGATTGTGACAAGATGCACGGTGTTTTTAGAATAAAAAAAATTGACAAAAAAGTTAGGATGTCGGCTGATATAAAACAACAGTTACTGTGTTTGGTGTATAGCGGAAGTGTGACTGTTTGGTGTATAGCGGAAGTGTGACTGTTTGGTGTATAGCGGAAGTGTGACTCTTTGGTGTATAGCGGAAGTGTGACTGTTTGGTGTATAGCGGAAGTGTTACTGTTTGGTGTATAGCGGAAGTGTGACTGTTTGGTGTATAGCGGAAGTGTGACTCTTTGGTGTATAGCGGAAGTGTGACTGTTTGGTGTATAGCGGAAGTGTTACTGTTTGGTGTATAGCGGAAGTGTGACTGTTTGGTGTATAGCGGAAGTGTTACTGTTTGGTGTATAGCGGAAGTGTTACTGTTTGGTGTATAGCGGAAGTGTTACTGTTTGGTGTATAGCGGAAGTGTTACTGTTTGGTGTATAGCGGAAGTGTGACTGTTTGGTGTATAGCGGAAGTGTGACTCTTTGGTGTATAGCGGAAGTGTGACTGTTTGGTGTATAGCGGAAGTGTTACTGTTTGGTGTATAGCGGAAGTGTTACTGTTTGGTGTATAGCGGAAGTGTTACTGTTTGGTGTATAGCGGAAGTGTTACTGTGTTTGGTGTATAGCGGAAGTTTACTGTGTTTGGTGTATAGCGGAAGTGTTACTGTGTTTGGTGTATAGCGGAAGTGTTACTGTGTTTGGTGTATAGCGGAAGTGTTACTGTGTTTGGTGTATAGCGGAAGTGTTACTGTGTTTGGTGTATAGCGGAAGTGTTACTGTGTTTGGTGTATAGCGGAAGTGTTACTGTGTTTGATGTATAGCGGAAGTGTTACTGTGTTTGGTGTATAGCGGAAGTGTTACTGTGTTTGGTGAATAGCGGAAGTGTTACTGTGTTTGGTGTATAGCGGAAGTGTTACTGTGTTTGGTGTATAACGGAAGTGTTACTGTGTTTGGTGTATAGCGGAAGTGAGGCTGTTACATGGGATTAGCGTGTGTTGCCAGTTGAGATCAGAAAATACATACATACACACACATACATTCATTCATAATACATACACATATATCATACACGTACATACAGACATACTCACATACATACATATACATGCTGTATAGCGCGGTACTTGTAAGAGACACACGATACAACGATGGACAGACGGATATACGGCCGAAATTTCGAACTGTTAGACAAATGACAAACTGCATACGTGCATTCTGTCCACCATGGAACGTGACTGAGATGCGCTGACGTCAGACCGTAATGTGCTCGTGCAAAACGCGCTGCAGCTCTCGTCGTCTTTCGTACCTTCCGTCTCTGTCAGCGTCTCATCCTATTGACAATCCTGATCTAATGCTTTCGTAGTAATGATGGTATTTCAACATGTGATTGGAAAGAGCTCACAGTGCAGGATGCTTGTTAGGAATTAAATTACATCTCTCAAGTTTTGTAATACAGTTTCCAACCGGAATATAGAGAGAGCCAGAGCGTAACTCGGCGCCAACTTTCTAAACCCAAGGGTCATTACACCGTGTTTCAGCTCCAGTCTGTAGACCTCAAACACACAACTCGTTTGTGTGTTTGAGGACTTCATCCGACAAAATTGCGTTGTTTGTATTGTGTATTAATGGCGTCTAGGAAATCAGTTCAAGAAAGCAATATACGTACTGTTATACAGTGTCGTGTTTGAGTCTGTCAAATATTAAATTCGAGAATAACTAACTAACAAACTAATTCACTTCGTGGAACACAATCGTTTTTGAGAAGCTGATAGTTCCTGAGGTAGTCAAGAAATTCCCCGCCCTTGATGGAACTCGAAGGCTTATATCCTGTCTACTGCTGTCTACACTTTGTCCGTGCCCTGAGTCAAACAAATCCGGTCCACAATCTTCCAATCCACGCTTTAAAAATCGGCCTTAATTTTATTATTCCATCTACGACCAGGATTTTCAAGTGTGACACTTTATTGTGGTATGATTACTGTATGTCGCCGTACAAGACCGGACACGCTATACGTTGACATTGTATTCACCGTGCACCATTATGATAGATTGTATATACAGGACATACACAAAATAATGGTGCGGTTTTAATAGTGTTCACTATTAAAACCGCACCATTCTTTTGTGTATGCCCTGTATATATACCAACATGTATTGCACAAAATTATAACTAGATAAACTTATCACTTATCGCCCTCGGTGCACTAGTGGTTAGCGTGCTCGCCACTGGACCCAAGGTTCGCGGGTTCGATCCCGACCGAGGTCGATGGATTTTTAAGGATGATAAAAATCCGGAGCACCACTTCCTTCGGAGGGGAAGTAAAGCCGTCGGTCCCATGTCGTAGATTTACGGCATGTAAAAGAACCTTACGGGCATGAATAAAAATGTTGCGTAAGCCAAATTGCCTCCATTTCTCATCCAAGTCTCCTGACTGCCTGCCAGATGGCTCTGGCGTGCACATCAGGATCGATAGAACACTAAGCGCGGCTAGCTGGCCGGTCACCAGCTGCCATGAATGCGCATGACTTAGTAACCTCGACAAGAGGAGGCAAGAGGAGGCCCAGGCCCATACAGGGCTGTTGAGCCAAGAATTATTATTATTATTAAACTTATCACTTAACCCGGCACGTGTTTCGGCCCAAATGGGCCATCATCAGGGGTTGCTGGTTTGTATGCTTCACTGTACACTTCCTTTGGTATTGTTAAGAGTTGCAATTTTGCTGCTGATATGGTTGTAACCCTGGAACCACGTGCACTACACGTATTTACTGGTGATTTAGTAGGTGACCGGAACGTAGGATGTAGAAAGCTGCCAGGCGCGGCTGACCTTGGATGAGGTCTAACCGGAGTCCTGTTGCTGTGTCGCGTTGTGGCGAAGGTGGTGTTCTGTGCGGTGTTGTTGGGTTGTTTGGTCGTTGTCTTTGGAGGTTGAGCGGGTTTTCTGCATCCTGATGTCTGCGGCTGGTCCGTCAGCCATCTTGGTCACTGCCTTCTAGATGTACGTTGTTCGAACTTAACTTATTTCTGTTATATTAGTCTCACTGTGCGTTTTTAAGTTTCAGTGTTTAAAAAAACCCAACAAAATTGGAGTTAATTAATGCATGTTAAATTGATAGTGAGATGCATTTTGTTGGGTTTTTAAACATTAACTTATTTTGTTGTAAACATATACAAATATGGAGATGGTCAGAATTTAATTATCTGGAATTACTGAATGATTAAGTTAGTAAAGAATGGATCGAGTATAGCATACTGGAATTTTTAAAATTGTCAAATTTCGAACGATTTATGTGTGGGTCACGTGTGGATTGACAAGTCGTCTTTTTGACACCTTAGAAATTAGAAACTTAATTTTATTCATTCCGTACAGTTTTAACTTTATATTCACAGTCCGACAAATGTACAATTCAATCACATTAATTTTGCAATTCCACTCTCCTACATCTTTCGAACCCTTAATTTGGGTTCATCTTCAGGGACTCATTACACACCATTCACATCAACTGGTACAGTTATTTACAACTGTGTAAGTACGTTGTCCAAAACTAATAAAAATTTAAAACTGTTTTATATTGGTTAAAATGCTAAAAGTTGTATAAAAGTCTGTTTTGATTTGATATCCTGTTTTATCGGAAAAGGTTGTCTGCTGGTGTTGAGAACTGTTTTAACCAATATAAAACAATTTTCACTTTTTATTAGTTTTGGACAACGTACATACACAGTTGTAAAGAATTC
Source organism: Reticulitermes speratus (assembly GCA_021186555.1). Lineage (NCBI taxonomy): Eukaryota > Metazoa > Arthropoda > Insecta > Blattodea > Rhinotermitidae > Reticulitermes > Reticulitermes speratus. The sequence continues at coordinate 2,231,226 of JAJKFL010000013.1, forward strand.
ATGTTAACAATTGTACCAGTTTATGTGAATGGTGTGTAATGAGTCCCTGAAGATGAATCCAAATTAAGGGTTCGAAACCTGTAGGACAGTGGAATTGCACAATTAATGTGATTAAATTGTACATTTTGTCGGACTGTAAATATACTTGGGAATTAGGTTGGTTTGAGCGAAGGATCGGATGTAAGCCGTTATATAGATACAGAATTGAAGGCATCTAAACGTCACATGTGAAATGGAAAATGCCCTTATAGGCATTTAATGGCAAAATAAGGCTTATATTTACAATATATGTATATACAGAGTGTACACAAAAGAATGGTGTGGTTTCAATAGTGAATACTATTGAAACCGCCACCATTCGTTTGTGTATACCCTGTATATTCAGTAGTAGGTTTCCTTAGCAAGGCTTCCTGTGCGATGTAAACAGTCAAATTTTGTTCAATGTCGACCAATCCGTAGAGACCCGTAGTTTCACTTTGCTGCCGTTACTGACAATGTTATAGCATGGTAAACCGTACAACGTAGCTTCTAAGAAGGAATATTTCAGTTTGACCCAACTTTTGTTCCTGTATTTGGACAGACAACATGTTTCGGCTTGTTCACTTTAAGCTGTCTTGAGGTCGGGACTAGAAGAATACAGAAAATGTGTTTTTACACATATTGTTTATGGAAGACTGAGGTATAAAAATTTACAGAGCTTGTAAAGATAGACAAATAAATATAGGCACATACAATTGTGTTATTAATTGTTGGCTGTAGTGTGATTGTGCCTGGTGTAGTGTTGGCTGTAGTGTAATTGTGCCTGGTGTAGTGTTGGCTGTAGTGTGATTGTGCCTGGCGTAGTGTTGGCTATAGTGTGATTGTGCCTGGCGTAGTGTTGGCTGTAGTGTGATTGTGCCTGGTGTAGTGTTGGCTGTAGTCTGATTGTGCCTGGTGTAGTGTTGGCTGTAGTGTGATTGTGCCTGGTGTAGTGTTGGCTGTAGTGTGATTGTGCCTGGTGTAGTGTTGGCTGTAGTGTGATTGTGCCTGGTGTAGTGTTGGCTGTAGTGTGATTGTGCCTGGTGTAGTGTTGGCTGTAGTGTGATTGTGCCTGGTGTAGTGCTGGCTGTAGTGTGATCGTGTCCGGTGTAGTTTTGGCTGTAGTGTGATTGTGCCTGGTTTAGCGTTGGCTGTAGTGTGATTGTGTCTGGTGTAGTGTTGGCTGTAGTGTGATTGTGCCTTGTTTAGTGCTGGCTGTAGTGTGATCGTGTCCGGTGTAGTGTTGGCTGTAGTGTGATTGTGACTTGTGTAGTGCTGGCTGTAGTGTGATTGTGCCTGGTGTAGTGCTGTCTGTAGTGTGATGGTGCCTGGTGTAGTTTTGGCTGTAGTGTGATTGTGCCTGGTTTAGCGTTGGCTGTAGTGTGATTGTGTCTGGTGTAGTGTTGGCTGTAGTGTGATTGTGCCTTGTTTAGTGCTGGCTGTAGTGTGATCGTGTCCGGTGTAGTGTTGGCTGTAGTGTGATTGTGCCTTGTGTAGTGCTGGCTGTAGTGTGATTGTGCCTGGTGTAGTGCTGTCTGTAGTGTGATGGTGCCTGGTGTAGTTTTGGCTGTAGTGTGATTGTGCCTGGTTTAGCGTTGGCTGTAGTGTGATTGTGTCTGGTGTAGTGTTGGCTGTAGTGTGATTGTGCCTTGTTTAGTGCTGGCTGTAGTGTGATCGTGTCCGGTGTAGTGTTGGCTGTAGTGTGATTGTGCCTGGTTTAGTGCTGGCTGTAGTGTGATCGTGCCTGGTGTAGTGTTGGCTGTAGTGTGATTGTGCCTGGTGTAGTGTTGGCTGTAGTGTGATTGTGCCTGGTGTAGTGTTGGCTGTAGTGTGATTGTGCCTGGTGTAGTGTTGGCTGTAGTGTGATGGTGCCTGGTGTAGTTTTGGCTGTAGTGTGATTGTGCCTGGTTTAGCGTTGGCTGTAGTGTGATTGTGTCTGGTTTTGTGTTGGCTGTAGTGTGATTGTGCCTTATTTAGTGCTGGCTGTAGTGTGATCTTGTCCGGTGTAGTGTTGGCTGTAGTGTGATATTGCCTTGTGTAGTGCTGGCTGTAGTGTGATGGTGTCTGGTGTAGTTTTGGCTGTAGTGTGATTGTGCCTGGTTTAGTGTTGGCTGTAGTGTGATGGTGCCTGGTGTAGTTTTGGCTGTAGTGTGATTGTGCCTGGTTTAGCGTTGGCTGTAGTGTGATTGTGTCTGGTTTTGTGTTGGCTGTAGTGTGATTGTGCCTGGTGTAGCTTTGGCTGTAGTGTGATTGTGCCTGGTTTAGCGTTGGCTGTAGTGTGATTGTGTCTGGTTTTGTGTTGGCTGTAGTGTGATTGTGCCTTATTTAGTGCTGGCTGTAGTGTGATCTTGTCCGGTGTAGTGTTGGCTGTAGTGTGATATTGCCTTGTGTAGTGCTGGCTGTAGTGTGATGGTGTCTGGTGTAGTTTTGGCTGTAGTGTGATTGTGCCTGGTTTAGTGTTGGCTGTAGTGTGATGGTGCCTGGTGTAGTTTTGGCTGTAGTGTGATTGTGCCTGGTTTAGCGTTGGCTGTATTGTGATTGTGTCTGGTTTTGTGTTGGCTGTAGTGTGATTGTGCCTGGTGTAGTTTTGGCTGTAGTGTGATTGTGCCTGGTTTAGCGTTGGCTGTAGTGTGATTGTGTCTGGTTTTGTGTTGGCTGTAGTGTGATTGTGCCTTATTTAGTGCTGGCTGTAGTGTGATCTTGTCCGGTGTAGTGTTGGCTGTAGTGTGATATTGCCTTGTGTAGTGCTGGCTGTAGTGTGATGGTGTCTGGTGTAGTTTTGGCTGTAGTGTGATTGTGCCTGGTTTAGCGTTGGCTGTAGTGTGATTGTGCCTTGTGTAGTGCTGGCTGTAGTGTGATGGTGCCTGGTGTAGTGCTGGCTGTAGTGTGATTGTGCCTGGTTTAGTGCTGGCTGTAGTGTGATTGTGCCTGGTTTAGTGCTGGCTGTAGTGTGATTGTGCCTGGTGTAGTGCTGGCTGTAGTGTGATTGTGCCTGGTTTAGTGCTGGTTGTAGTGTGATTGTGCCTGGTGTAGTGCTGGCTGTAGTGTGATTGTGCCTGGTGTAGTGCTGGCTGTAGTGTGATGGTGCCTGGTGTAGTGTTGGCTGTAGTGTGATTGTGTATCCATCATCTATGCAAGACCTCTATGCTGCTCTTACAAACGGCACATGGAGCATCACGCCTTTCTGTATTTTCCATACAAATAAGTCAAATCGAAATTCTTCGAACGATGTGTACTGTTTTATAAATATAGAGAGCCAGCATCAGCTGCACAAAGAGCCCACATATTGTATACGTGACAGCCAATTGCCTGAAATTTATGAACTGGACCCGGTGGATGCAGTAAATCATTCCTGAACAAACTTGTTTAGTAGAAACGTGTTTAAAATCAGATGTCTCTTGTTCTCTGCACGCCTTTCACGTAGATCTTAGGACTGAGGTTCAGAGAGCAAATGGCTTCAGGAAAGTACAGTGATGTGTGTCTCGCTTGGGTCGAGCGGAAGAATAAAACAAGTGGAGATACGTGGAGATACTTGGAGATACGTGGAGTTACGGCATCGTAAAGGGTGTAGTGTGTCAACACAAAAACTGTAAACACAGTTCCACGTGTATATAATGCCGTGGAGGAAGAATATATTGCCTTGAATGTCTGCAGTATGGACAATTATGCTACAATACGGAGTAACCCACATTTATATTTATTGTAATAGTGTAATGTCTTGACTGACCGAACAACTGTCAGCTTCTAAAAAGGGAATTTATTTCCATGGCTCGACAGCCCCTGGTGGGCCAGAGCCTCCTCATTATCGAGGTTTCACGATCGCACTTAGACACACCACACTCGGTGGAACTCCTCTGGACGAGGGATCAGCCCGTCGCAGTGACCTCGACCTAGCAACACATGACACAAGAAACAGACATCCATACCCCGGCGGGATTCGAACCCACAATCCCAAGCGGCCGCAGACCCACGCCTTAGACCGCGCGGCCGCTGGGATAGCCCAAGAGGGAGTTAATGTAATTATAATTAAGCAGGCCTAATAACATACATATTTTGCAGAAATATCCTCCCCATTATGCGTTCGGTTTTGTATTTACCCAAAGAATTGTTGAAAAGCCACACAGTGTATTTACGTGTTTCGTATGATTGTTACACTCAGTGCCGATCCTTTTCGTAGACAGCATTAGCTGACTGGTGGTGTAATTGAGACAGCATTTGTGTCTGCGAGGTCACTTTAAGTTAGATGTCAGTCCCGAAGGGTTAAGTTAAGGGGCGGTATTCTGTAAGAGCCGTTATCGTGCGTTATACTGCGCACACTGCATATGTGTGACTGCAGTGTGTAGGATGTAATGTGCGACTGCATACGGAAATACATTTGTCTTTGTTATCTGTTGCGTTTTTATAATACTGGGAATTATGTAAGCAGATTTATTTAATAGTGATCTAATGCAGTTCATCTAACTAACTAACTAACTAACTAATTAACTAACTAACCAACTCCATGTAGCACAGTCCTTCTTGAGAAGCTAACAGGTCGTCAGCTAGTCAAGAAATTTCCCCGCGTTTTATGGAACCCGAAGGTTCATTACCGCATTCACAACAGCCCGCCACCTGTCCCTATCCTGAGCCATATCAATCCAGTCCATGCCCCCCCATCCCACTTCTTGAAGATCCATTTTAATATTATCTTCCCATCTATGCCTGGGTCTTCCAAGTGGTCTCCTTCCCTCAGTGCTCCCCACCAAAATCCTGTATGCACCTCTCCCCTCATCCATACGTGCTACATGCCCCGCCCACCTCATTCTTCTTGATTTGATCACCGGAATAATATTTGGTGATGAGTACAGATCATTAAGTTCCTCGTTATTTAGTCTTCTCCACTCCCCCGTTACCCCGTCCCTCTATTCATCTATTAACAGTAATTCCGTCCATATGAAGACCTCTAGGGACCCAATTGGGACCCAATAAGTTCCATCTCGTTCTCAATCCCTAGGACAGTCACTTGACCGAGAGATTCGGTGACATTTGTGTCATCGCGGCAGTGACTGTGAAGACTGCTGCTTGTTTGTCGTGACGCCGTGCAGTCTGTTACCTGTATATATAATTTGAATTGCAGAGGAACTCGCTGTATTCATTATCTGGGCATACGAGCACTCTTAATTCATCTACCTCGATAATTCATCTATCCAGTAGATGGAGGGAGTAGGGTACCCTGAAACATCGATATGTATATACCAGACTGCAAGACGTCATTATATAAACTGTTTGTATATTCTCGAGTTTTGAGTTTTTCGCATTGAATACCGACATTGCTTCGAAACGTCGGAATCCCTTTACCCAAGGACGCAATGCAATATCCCTGAAGAAAGCAGTCGTTGCCTTTTTTTGTTTAAAATATTATTTCGGACATGCTTCTACTCGTACTCTGTCATCATCAGGGAAATAATTCATTTACAAAATGGGCTCAGGTTTAAGCACTTCCCAGGATCTATCTGAAATAAGCCTGTTAAATATTTTAAGCGTATTTAAGCATTTTTCTTCCGCTAACTTGTCCATATATTCAGGCAATTTTAATTCTTAATCATGGGGGTGTGTAAGCCACGTTTTAGTGTGCCATACAGGCGTAAATCGAGCAACCATCTCCCATGTTGTGTCGCCCTCGGTGGACTAGTGGTTAGCGTGCTCGCCACTGGACCCAAGGTTCGCGGGTTCGATCCCGACCGAGGTCGATGGATTTTTAAGGGTGACAAAAATCCGTAGCACAACTTCCTTCGGAGGGGAAGTAAAGCCGTCGGTCCCATGTCGTAGATTTACGGCATGTAAAAGAACCTTACGGGCATGAATAAAAATGTTGCGTAAGCCAAATTGCCTCCATTTCTCATCCAAGTCTCCTGACTGCCTGCCAGATGGCTCTGGCGGACACATCAGGATCGATAGAACACTAAGCGCGGCTAGCTGGCCGGTCACCAGCTGCCATGAATGCGCATGACTTAGTAACCTCGACAAGAGGAGGCAAGAGGAGGCCCAGGCCCATACAGGGCTGTTGAGCCAAGAATTATTATTATTATCTCCCATGTTGTAGTGTATACATGAATGATTTCCCTGATTATGGCAGAGGACAAGCCGAAACACGTCAGATATAACATAGTAAACAAACGATTGAAAGATGAACATAATCCTGTAGCCTACAGGCACTGTTTCATTATCATATCCTAACAAACTCCTTTTGACATAAAATTCCCACTTGTTCATTTCCAACCACATCGCCTTCATTCTAAGCTATGGTAATGCAAAGCAAATAAATGTCATTAGAATGCTTAGAAAACGAAGCCTCAGTCAACATATCCAACAGGAAGACCTATAAAAGACGGAAAAGATACTGCTGGAGCGAGAACTAAGTTCGCAGACAGCAGGTTACCGCTCTAAGTTATATGCGTGTAGCTTGCTGATGCAGAAATATTAATGATTGGGGGGGCACAGAATGGGGGCACAGAATGCGACCTTTAGTTCTGATCCCGTAGGAACATAAAGGTGACTTATTAAACTTTAATTTCGAGCTATGTTTGTCTAGAATATGAATGGAGGCGAAGACATCAGTCAGTGGAAATATTCAAGGCACAGCCAACCGCCCGTTCGTTCTGTCAACATACGGGTTCTCGTTGAATCACGAACTGACGTGAAAGATGTAGCCCTCTCGTGGAGATCTGTATTAACTTTTAATCTTGTTCCAATCATGAATTTCAAACAGAATCAATTCCGTCACAAAATGAAAACTTTTCATCAAGTCAGCAGGCGATTGTCGAATTCGGTAAGATATGTCTCCGGTTCGTAATCTGTGAGCCGCCTCGTCATGCGGGGCTTCGATATGTGAGATGAGTGGGCCAATAATCTGGACCATAAGAGTTTACCCTAAACCTACAGCGGTAATCTTTACCCCCCTGCCCACAAAATGACAGGGGGGGAAGGCTTTTTTTATGAATTAACGTTACGTTCGGCTGTCCTTACACTGTGTGGACAGAAGGCAGAATGTCTGACTGTTAAACTTGGCGGTACATATAGTAACCACTGGGCTTTAAAGGATTCATTTAAACTTTCAGTCCTTACCGCGCAGTAAACACTCCGTCTCAGTTATACAAACCAGTCAGTTAATGTTGTACAGTGAAATAATCGCTGTTTGTTCTGAGATCCACACAAAACACATAAATACAGTCCGTACCGCGCAGTAAACACACTCCGTCTCAGTTATACAAACCAGTCAGTTAATGTTGTACAGTGAAATAATCGCTGTTTGTTCTGAGATCCACACAAAACACATAAATACAGTCCGTACCGCGCAGTAAACACACTCCGTCTCAGTTATACAAACCAGTCAGTTAATGCTGTACAGTGAAATAATCGCTGTTTGTTCTGAGATCCACACAAAACACATAAATACAGTCCGTACCGCGCAGTAAACACACTCCGTCTCAGTTATACAAACCAGTCAGTTAATACTGTACAGTGAAATAATCGCTGTTTGTTCTGAGATCCACACAAAACACATAAATACAGTCCGTACCGCGCAGTAAACACACTCCGTCTCAGTTACACAAACCAGTCAGTTAATGTTGTACAGTGAAATAATCGCTGTTTGTTCTGAGATCCACACAAAACACATAAATACAGTCCGTACCGCGCAGTAAACACACTCCGTCTCAGTTATACAAACCAGTCAGTTAATGTTGTACAGTGAAATAATCGCTGTTTGTTCTGAGATCCACACAAAACACATAAATACAGTCCGTACCGCGCAGTAAACACACTCCGTCTCAGTTATACAAACCAGTCAGTTAATGTTGTACAGTGAAATAATCGCTGTTTGTTCTGAGATCCACACAAAACACATAAATACAGTCCGTACCGCGCAGTAAACACACTCCGTCTCAGTTATACAAACCAGTCAGTTAATGCTGTACAGTGAAATAATCGCTGTTTGTTCTGACATCCACACAAAACACATAAATACAGTCCGTACCGCGCAGTAAACACACTCCGTCTCAGTTATACAAACCAGTCAGTTAATGTTGTACAGTGAAATAATCGCTGTTTGTTCTGAGATCCACACAAAACACATAAATACAGTCCGTACCGCGCAGTAAACACACTCCTTCTCAGTTATACAAACCAGTCAGTTAATGCAGTACAGTGAAATAATCGCTGTTTGTTCTGAGATCCACACAAAACACATAAATACAGTCCGTACCGCGCAGTAAACACACTCCGTCTCAGTTACACAAACCAGTCAGTTAATGTTGTACAGTGAAATAATCGCTGTTTGTTCTGAGATCCACACAAAACACATAAATACAGTCCGTACCGCGCAGTAAACACACTCCGTCTCAGTTACACAAACCAGTCAGTTAATGTTGTACAGTGAAATAATCGCTGTTTGTTCTGAGATCCACACAAAACACATAAATACAGTCCGTACCGCGCAGTAAACACACTCCGTCTCAGTTACACAAACCAGTCAGTTAATGTTGTACAGTGAAATAATCGCTGTTTGTTCTGAGATCCACACAAAACACATAAATACAGTCCGTACCGCGCAGTAAACACACTCCGTCTCAGTTATACAAACCAGTCAGATAATGCTGTACAGTGAAATAATCGCTGTTTGTTCTGAGATCCACACAAAACACATAAATACACTGTGTGGGCAGAACGTAGAATTTGTGAATGTTAAACTTGGTGGTACATATAGTAACCACTGGGCTTTAAAAGTTTCATGGTTTTAGTAAAGTCAAGAATTCTCACTTTAATTTCCGAAGGAACATAATACGGAAAATAGACTAAGGTTTCGTGTTTGTCAGTGTATGTAATGTTGTCCACACTGTTTCGCATGGAGCGTTCCAGTCTTCTGGGAATAAGAGAAGCTGTAATTTCTGGAACATCACGTGTCTGCAGAACATAAAGACGGCCTCTTGGTCTTCATACGACGCTGGCATCTTCGTTCGCAAGTCTAATGCAAAGCAATGGTATATTTTCCAGCTGTGAATTATTTAAGGAAGTTGGAACCTTGAGAGCAGAGTGGACCGAACTGACGTCACTTCAAATTGTGAACTGACTGTTATGTCGTTAGGAGGAGCAGCACGACATTGTTTATGGAGATCAGATGCAGTGCGTCTGTGTAGTGTAGGAAGCTAGTACAGCTGGAACACATGAAGTGTTACTTTTTCTGATAACTATTTTATACGTCATTTGAATAACCAATGAGGACTTCAGTTTAAGAACCATTACTTTTTTCGAAATTTCTTAATGACGGACACATGGGACCACTATGACACAAGCTTTTATTTTCTCAAAATGTGCTATTGGAAAGTCGACTGATAAAGCATAATTTATTGTAACCTATCACAAATTCCGGCTCGTACAAACCGCAGACATAATCAGTTGTTAATTGCCCGCTACAACAACAGTGACTTTTCAGCAGTTGGCAACATCTTATTGCTGTGGTACTGAACACTTGGCAACACTTGCAAGCTACCTGTTAATGTCGCCATACATCAGAACTAAACTTGTTAAAACCAAACTTTATATAACTTTCACCGTGCAATTTTAATTCACTTTCTATTAACCAACTAAATGAAATTTCACTTGCAACTATTTAATTGTTTACAAATTTTCCCCTACATACGTTTCGGTCCATACAAAGACCATCATCAGGGGTACACAAACTACATTATATTTACATCCACAGTTTCACTCTGTCACCATATGCAGTCTATAGACCGAAACATATGTAGGGGAGAATTTGTAAACAATTAAATAGTTGAAAGTGAAAGTTCATTTAGTTGGTTAATAGAAAGTTGTTAAAAGCAAATTAAAACGGAGCTGTCTGATGTGCAAGCATGAGGTATTCCGTGGATCACAGGTGCGGCTCGGTGACTCGATCTGTTGTGTCTTGCAGACGATTTGTACAGCGAGTAATTCTACAGCAACTTATCTGTGTGAATTTAGAATGCTCAGTCAGTGACGTGTCAGTGACGTGTTAGTGACGTGTCAATGACGTGGGTAGTTCTCAGCACAACAAGGATCAATGTGGATCTCACCCAGATTCTTCCAAAAAGGATAACACAGACGACTTTCTCGGGAGTAAAGGCGACCGCAGCGCCAATAAAACTATTGAACTTATAGTTTGAAAATTTTTGCTATGTAAATGCGATGCCACGATAAGTCGGTCCCTGTCACCACGATAAGTCGGTCCCTGTCACCACGATAAGTCGGTCCCTGTCACCACGATAAGTCGGTCCCTGTCACCACGATAAGTCGGTCCCTGTCACCACGATAAGTCGGTCCCTGTCACCACGATAAGTCGGTCCCTGTCACCACGATAAGTCGGTCCCTGTCACCACGATAAGTCGGTCCCTGTCACCACGATATGTCGGTCCCTGTCACCACGATAAGTCGGTCCCTGTCACCACGATAAGTCGGTCCCTGTCACCACGTAAGTCTGTCCCTGTCACCACGATAAGTCGGTCCCTGTCACCACGATAAGTCGGTCCCTGTCACCACGATAAGTCGGTCCCTGTCACCACGATAAGTCGGTCCCTGTCACCACGATAAGTGTGTCCCTGTCACCACGATAATTCGGTCCCTGTCACCATGATAAGTCGGTCCCTGTCACCACGTAAGTCTGTCCCTGTCACCACGATAAGTCGGTCCCTGTCACCACGATAAGTCGGTCCCTGTCACCACGATAAGTCGGTCCCTGTCACCACGATAAGTCGGTCCCTGTCACCACGATAAGTCGGTCCCTGTCACCACGATAAGTCTGTCCCTGTCACCACGACATGGCGCGTCCTCAGGTTGCTGATGGAGGAACGGCCTGTGGATATGGAGGGTAGCTGCGAATACATTGAATAAGCAGTCGCGGACAGCCGACAAGGGGTGGTTCTCCAGCTTGAGGGTTGGGCGAGGTGCTAACAACTCTTCACCATAAAAAATTACCATGTTACGAAACACTGTACAAAGCCTCGGACCTGGACTGATTCTTTGGCTCAGGATAGGGACAGGTGGCGGGCTTTTGTGAGTGCGGTAATGAACCTTCGGGTTCCATAAAACGCGGGAAATTTCTTGACTAGCTGACGACCTGTTAGCTTCTCAAGAAGGACTGTGCTGCATGGAGTTAGTTAGTTAACTGAGATATATCTTATACAATTCAAAATTCTGTGTTGAGGCGTCGGACAAGTTACGTGTGCGATGACAGTGGTCTACGTTTCTTTCGATGTGTGTCCTGTTTCCTACCGCGGACTTCACAGAGAACGCACACAACACACAGAGATATTATACTTGTTATAGGTACGGTGGCGACAGCTGTTGAAGCAATGTGAAATTACTGCAGTAGATTTTGTGGATGATTATACAAAAGCTCTAATAAAGTCGCAGAACAATGAAACATATTTCGTTGTTAGTACAATAGCTATGTCAATAGCTATGTCAATAGCTATGTCACACATTACAGTATGTATTATGTTCCCCACGACCCCTGACAGAAGACAAATCCGTATTGTCAGCTCTGTAGACGTCTCTATCCAAAACAACGCGTATTGTCACACATCTGTCGCTGATGGTCTCGTTCTGAGTCCTACGTTCGAAGTGTTTTGCCCCATATTACGGAAGCAGGTAGGCCTGTGTGTCCCATTTCACTCCCTTCACTAACTCTGCCCCCTGATCACACGTAACTGCATTTGACATCGACTTCGTGGAACGGGTAAATTGTGTTGACTTGATGAGGCAGGTTTAGGGCTACATTGCGTCACGGTATGATGTGACGTCACGTTGTTCAGTAGGCGGCGCACTGAGTACAGAACACGTTCACACTTTGGTGGATGTCAGGCATGGAGGTCAACGTCTGCAAATAAAATTTGTGACAGTTTCTCCAGTGAAGGCTAGACAACGATATGTGTATTTGTGTCCTCTGGGATGTTAATGTCCTGTCATTTTGTAATTAGTTCCTGGCGTTTCATCTTTAGGGTCTAGCAGTCACTAGTTTAATTCTCGGGAAGGTAGTTAAGATATGTGTTGTTTCCACCCTCATGTGTTCAACCATCCACTTATTTAAAATGTGTCTTGGCCTCTCTGATAAGTCAACTGCATATGGTAGCTAGGATTCACGGATATGTGCAGGTGGGCTGCGACCATTACAGCAATCCGCGGAATATAGGAAGAATTGGCGACTAACTAAATTTATGGTGCTATCCTGCTTTATCGTGGAGTGTCCGAGTTAACTAAGGATATTCAAACTGATCATTTTCTACCCCGAGACCTCTCAAAGACGAAGCAATATTCACAGTCACCAAATGTGATATTGTGGAACTTGGGAAGTGCGTTACTTAACGACACTTGTCACTTGCTGAGATTAGGTAACAGGTGGAGAAATACGTGTATGGAGCATTGATGGAAAGATGTTGAGAGGGGAAAACGGAAGTACTCGGAGAAAACCTGTCCCAGTGCCACCACGTCCACCAAAAATTGCACAGGGTTTGGCCTGGGATCAAACTCGGTCCTCCGCGGACGGCTTACTGCACGGCCTGGCATTAATTGACGAGTTTGTTTATATGTATTTGATGAGTTCGTTTGTTAGCTCATCGCTCTCTGTTCGTCAATCGCCTAGACCATTGGTCAGTCAGTCAGTCAGTCAGTCAGTCATACTAGTTACGCCATTCAAAATGCAAGCCATACTTCTGTGTTTGTCATGTTTCCGCAAGAACCCAAAGCGCGTTGTTTTAAAAATGACTCCAAACGCACATGGTTGTGTTTATCCAGTGCGTGTACCATTATTGTTGTGGTTTATCTACAAACTAGGCGTGTTCCGGATTCGATGGACGGACTTTGTAATATAAACATCATAACCGGCAGCGTATAACAGCGACGCTGTTCGCAATTACCGTCGCCTCATTACGCCGTGTTATTCATATCCCATGTAGATATGTGCAGAGAAAAAAAGTCGTCAGGTCATCCATCATGCATAACACGCCGGGATGATAGACACAGCATCACCTGATCTGCTTCCGTTAACACCCATTATCATTTCGGATATCATCACTGCTTCGTCAAGTTCTGGACACAATCTCTGGGCTTCAGGGAGCTCAATTCAAATCAGCCGAATCAGATGTTTGTAGATGTGTGCTTGTGCCGAAACTTGTGACACGTAAAGCTGCTAGGCTGCCTAAACATTTCTACAGTACATCCAGCTTACACCCGCTGTAAGCTGGTCGCTACCACTGTGCAATAAACTGTATCTTTTATCGCCGGACGACACGGTTGCTGCACAGTCGCTGACGATGCCACAAGTTCTGCAGTGCTCAATCCTGCTGAGTTTCGCGTAAAAAAAGGCACTGAGTAAAACGGCGGTCTGTAATGTCCGGAGACACAGCGAGACCTAGCTATGGGCTGTTTGCATCCAGGAAGTCCTGTTGTGAATTTCAGTAGTGTGCTGTTTAAGTTTAGTAGACCAGAGTATGGTGGTTACTTTATGTGCGACGTGTTTCGACATTAGGAGATGTGAATTTTGTTCGCTCGTTATATGTAATGATTCTGACAACAGAGTCACTGCATTAATCAGTTTTCTTTGTAGTGGGGAGACGATGTGTTTTCTGTGCTGTAGGAGTTGACTTTCTGTATGTTTTTTATTGAAGGGCCCCGCAGCAGATGCTACGGACTCACCGCAGCCTTGAAAGCTTATTGTGCAACCCTGTGATGAAGATGATTAATTTTTTTCCGTTTTTCCGAGTAATGGAGCACCGGTGGAATTAAATTGACATGGGAAAACCGAAGTACTGGGGGAAAAACCTGTCCCAGGGCCACTTTGTCCACCATAAATCCCACATGGACCAACCTGAGATCGAACCTGGGCCTCCGCGTAACCGCCTGACCATGGCACGGCCCTTCTGTGTGCTAGTTATGTCGTACATATTTCGGACGACCTGGGCTTCATACTGGCTACCCGGACTTGTGACAGAAGTTACGCACCACAAGTTACGCATCACAAGTTACGCACCACAAGTTACGCACCAAAAGTTACGCACCACAAGTTACGCACCACCATCTGTAAAGTCCCGATCTCGCGTCCAGTGATTTTGATCTCTTTCTACCCCTTAAAAGAATTCGAACAGATGCTGACATGAAGCAAGCTGTCACCTCCTGCCTACAGGCACTTGAAAGCCTTGGTGCCACGATTGTGGGCAAATACTTAATGTCTATGTAGGTCTGATGTGTACCACGTGCCACCCACGTGCCACGTGTACTTCGAAGTCGGAATAATATTACCGGTATCGCAGTGTTTGTTACCCTATTGTTTTTGAGTTTCCAATTGCCTCCATTTCTCATCCAAGTCTCCTGACTGCCTGCCAGATGGCTCTGGCGTGCACATCAGGATCGATAGAACACTAAGCGCGGCTAGCTGGCCGGTCACCAGCTGCCATGAATGCGCATGACTTAGTAACCTCGACAAGAGGAGGCTAGAGGAGGCCCAGGCCCATATAGGGCTGTTGAGCCAAGAATTATTATTATTATTATTATTTTACTATCACTAAAGCAGTGCAGATATCTGATCTGAAACAGTCAGTTCAGGTTCCTGCCACTAGAGCAGCACTGTGGTTCCTTCGTCTCTCGGCAGTTGACGTCTCTGTGCTCAGCAGACCACAACACAGTAAGAGCTCGTTTAAATCTTGTCATAGCCATGACGGATAGCCAACGTATCGGAAACCAATGCTGAAAAACTCAACACCAGTAGAGATGTATCGAAATTTTTTCCCCCCTAAAGCGATGGAAATGGGGGACGGGGTGCTTACTATGCCATACTAGTTTAATTCATTGTACATGTCCATGGGGCCCCAGAGATTAAACTGCCTGCCACACACATAAAATTGTGGAGTATGGCAAGGGGGAGTTAAGGGGAAAATATTTCGGTGGAGTGGGGGGCAGTGAAGTGCACATTTTTGGTGCGGTTAACGCCGCATAATGTGTTTCGAATTACACGCACATATAATATCGATAGAGGGCGCCGGTGGTTGGTTTTATCGGGGTTTCGGTTATTGCGTGTAATATATAGGTAGTAGATAGGATAGTCAATATAATCAATAACTGATGCGTGATATTGGATCAGCAAAACATTGGAAGACGTTATTGGAATCAATACGGAACAGAAGAACTTCTTCTGGAAGTGACGTGCTATTTATGAAACGAGGGGTACGTAGCTGGGGGGCCACTTGAAAAGTAATAATGGGCCGGCAGGTGATCGTGGCAGAACAGCGATTGCCCCTCAAGTCCGTTCCACCGCTTTCAGTAATTTTAATTACGTCTCAACCATAAAGTTCTTTTTCTGTGTTTTCTGCTGCAAAGCATGTGTAAGGCCCAAAGGCCTTATCCGTGACATTATAAAAATCTCGTGTGTGAATCTTAAGGTAAACAAGAAACGTCTGTATTATTTAAAACGAACAGCACTGTAAGTACTTGGTAGAAAGTAACGTTTGATTCAATATGGAAATACGAGGATGACTAACTAACTAACTAACTAACTAACTAACTCCATGTAGCACGGTCCTTCTTGAGAAGCTAACAGGTCGTCAGCTAGTCAAGAAATTCCCCGCGTTTTATGGAACCCGAAGGTTCATTACCGCATTCACAAGAGCCCGCCACCTGTCCCTAAAGTGGGTCCCTGTCACCATGATAAGTCGGTCCCTGTCACCACGATAAGTCGGTCCCTGTCACCACGAAAAGTCGGTCCCTGTCACCATGATAAGTCGGTCCTGTCACCACGATAAGTCGGTCCCTGTCACCACGATAAGTCGGTCCCTGTCACCACGATAAGTCGGTCCCTGTCACCACGATAAGTCGGTCCCTGTCACCACGATAAGTCGGTCCCTGTTACCACGATAAGTCGGTCCCTGTCACCACGATAAGTCGGTCCCTGTCACCACGATAAGTCGGTCCCTGTCACCTCGATAAGTCGGTCCCTGCCACCACGATAAGTCGGTCCCTGTCACCACGATAAGTCGGTCCCTGTCACCACGATAAGTCGGTCTCTGTTACCACGATAAGTCGGTCCCTGTTACCACGATAAGTCGGTCCCTGTCACCACGATAAGTCGGTCCCTGTCACCACGATAAGTCGGTCCCTGTCACCACGATAAGTCGGTCCCTGTTACCACGATAAGTCGGTCCCTGTTACCACGATAAGTCGGTCCCTGTCACCACGATAAGTCGGTCCCTGTCACCACGGCATGGCGCGTCCTCAGGTTGCGGATGGACGAACGGCTTCCGGATATGGAGGGTAGCTGTGAATATATTGAATAAGCAGTCGCGGACAGCTGACAAAGGGTGGCCCTCCAGCTTGGGGGTTGGGCGAGGTGCTAACAACTCCTCGCCGTAAAAAATTATCACGTTACGAAACAGAGCCTCGGACCTGGACTGATTCTTTGGTACAAGGAATACGAGATTTGAGAAAATACGGCGATGAGTTAAGTGAAAACCTTAGAGGTCCGTAAAAATTCGAGGTCGTTCAGTGTGCAGCAAACTGTCAGGTGTGTTACATGCCTGGGACTCTGTTGAAAAACTACAAAGCTCTACCAAACCTGTATGTAAGAAATTAGCTGGTGAAATATTTTTAATTGTTTTATTTGTTTGACATGCCCATATCTGTGGCACAAACCTTTGACATGTCCATATATGTGGCACAAATGTTTGACATGCCCATATCTGTGGCACAAATGTTTGACATGCCCATATCTATGGCACAAACATTTGACATGCCCATATCTGTGGCACAAACGTTTGACATGCCCATATATGTGGCACAAATGTTTGACATGCCCATATCTGTGGCACAAATGTTTGACATGCCCATATATGTGGCACAAACGTTTGACATGCCCATATATGTGGCACAAACGTTTGACATGCCCATATATGTGGCACAAATGTTTGACATGCCCATGTCTATGGCACAAACGTTTGACATGCCCATATCTGTGGCACAAACGTTTGACATGCCCATATCTGTGGCACAAACGTTTGACATGCCCATATCTGTGGCACAAATGTTTGACATGCCCATATATGTGGCACAAACGTTTGACATGTCCATATATGTGGCACAAACGTTTGACATGCCCATATATGTGGCACAAATGTTTGACATGCCCATGTCTATGGCACAAACGTTTGACATGCCCATCTCTGTGGCACAAACGTTTGACATGCCCATATCTGTGGCACAAACGTTTGACATGCCCATATCTGTGGCACAAACGTCGGCTGTATGTGAACACAGAATGAATTCACATATACAGAACTATTATAATAATAGAATTATACCAAAATTTCATGGCTCACTGGTTGCATTTGTATCCTGTAGGGTGTCCTGTGTGAGGATTTTTGTGAATTCTTTGGCTTTCTGCTCCCACTTTTTCGAATCGTAAGTAGTATTGGTACGCGTTTGGCCGATGATTGAGCCGACAGGAAGCGAATGTAAACAAACCCCCTGCTCACAGGTCAATGACCTTGTAGGATGTAAACAAACCCCCACCCCACACGTCAACGACCTTGTAGGATGTAAACAAGCCCCCACCCCACACGTCAATGACCTTGTAGGATGTAAACAAACCCCCACCCCACACGTCAACGACCTTGTAGGATGTAAACAAACCCCCACCCCACACGTCAATGACCTTGTAGGATGTAAACAAACCCCCACCCCACACGTCAACGACCTTGTAGGATGTAAACAAGCCCCCACCCCATCTATTAGTGATATTTCCAGATGTACACCTCTAGGTCAACGACTTTTTAGGCTGTAAATAAGCCCTACCTTAATTATTGGCTGTTACGATAAGCTCCCTATCCCACAGGTTATGACCTTTGTAGGACGTAAACAAACCCTCACCCTATAGATGAGTGATTTTTTTTATGTAAACAATCCCCCACCGTAATTAATTACTGTTTGAATAAATATTAGGTTAATTAAATAGGTATATGAAATGATATTATTAAATATAATTAAAGGTTTTTTTGCACAAAGTAGTTAAATAAATTATCAGTAACTAAACGTTTGAGCGTAAGCTACTATTTTATTTTTTTTTTTTATTTAGACATACGGTAGTTTTGCAAATGCGCTAATTTTAAATATTTGCAAATGCAAGTATTAAACTGTTTTTTTGCTGTTATTACGTAACTGAACTTGTATTTAACTTACTTATGTTATAAACAGCGTCGGTTTACTAAGCGACTGATGAACTAGAGGGTGTGGTTTTGGTGTTGCTTGGAATGAAAATGCCTAAGGTCATACGCTATTTTTAAAATTAGAAAGTAGGTTTCCAGACGCATAATACATTGAATATTAGAATTACTCTAAGCGGGTGGACAGAGCGTCGCCAGCATGCAGGTGGTAGTTGCAGGACTTTAACACAGTGTGGGATAAATGTTTTCAATAAATTATGTATTATTAATACACGTTTTAAAAATAAAATGTTACAATTTACGGGTATAATGTAGAGAGCTAAGAACGGAATATGCATGCATTGACATTAATTAGAGACCTTGAAAAATACAAGAAGCAAGAAAGGACAGTGGAAACTTATGTAGGCTACCTGCAAATTAATGGCCTGGACAGACCCTTAGGGTACCCAGACGTCTAGACAATTGGTACATGAAGGTGCGCCCATTACCTTTAACACCATCAGATATCCCTGGTATTCTGTTAGGGGCTGAGACAACCCCACAACCATAGTGCGGTCAGAAGGATTTTGTTAATGAATCTCGACTTGTAGAGCAATGTCTAGCTAAATATGCCACCGCGTGCCTTTCACATGCTATGAGAATACGTACATTTTAAGGGTAGCGAAGTGATAAACAAGGTCACATTCCTTTGCTATTGGGTGAGTCATAGGAATGTGAACATGTCCAGACATGTTTTAGTAGGATGGTGTTCTCTATTTCGTCCGCGCATTTTGTATATTAGAGCGCGTTTTAAGACAGATAGATTACTCTACCGCTACCGAAGACGGATTGAAGACCAGTGGAATCTGCTTTCTTCTACTTTTTGCTGCGCTACGGTTGAGAATATAATTGTAGGACTGCAAGTTATCACGCTGATTCTTCAGAAGACTATATATATATTTTGGCTGCTGAATATAACTGAATATCACAATTGTCGACAAGTATCAAGTAAGTGAGTTCATAAGAATTGTTATATATCATGGCTAAGAAACTGTTTTTGAACAGGCAGAAAGCTTTTCCTTCTTCGGAAGTTCCTTCCGTAAGGGAAGAACAGACGGAGTTGGAGGCTAGGTCACCTGACAGAAGCAGTGCAGAGGTAGAAACAGTAGATGAGCTACCATTTACAATTTTGGATGAGGCTGTAAAGTCTTTTGAAAAATTTAATGCGACTGGGCGTAGCCTCCTCATTAAGTTTAAATCTCCTGGTGAAGATCAAAACCCTACCGAATATCTGAAAGAATGCATTGCAAAATTGACTGATTACTTGGTGAAAGAGATTCCCGGTAGAGATTTTGTTGGGCTTAAGATACGGAATACCGAAAATTTAAGTGATAAGGTAGTGGGTATTAGTTTCAGACGCTGTGATCAGCTCAAATCTGATGTGGTTTGGGGGATTTTAGGAAAGATTGTGCAGAGTAATGCACGGTTTGGTTTAACAGACCAGCTTGAAGTTCACCTAGACCATGTCAGAATGCCTGCAGGAAATGGTGGTGGGGTGAAAACAAAGGGGCGCTCAGTAGAATATTATAAGTGCAGTCAAAAAGAGTATTGTTGTGGTGAAGGCAACGTTTTTGTGTTTGGCTCACGCACTGATTATTGCTATGGCCGGGGTTAATAGTGACCCCATGTACAAATCATATAGGAATGGAAATCGATTGGACAAACCTGTTGAAGAACTCCTCAGGGCCTCAGGTGTTGATTTGACCAATGGCGGGGGCCTTGAGGAACTTCAGCAGTTTCAAGACCATCTTTCAGACTACAAAATTATTGTTTATGACGGACTGAGTCCCGATAGACTCATTTTTACTGGAAATTCTGTTTCGGAAAAGAAATTATACCTACTGTATGATGCGGAAACGGGTCACTATAACGTGATTACAAACATTAAAGCAGCTATGGCTAAAAGGTTTATTTGTAATGCGTGTGACTGTTTATACGATAAATCACATAACTGCAAGAATGCCTGTTCACTGTGCACAGCTGTTTCTCCTTGTGCTAGAGGCACTGAAAAATATTGTAGTACATGCAACCGTACTTTTGCAAGTGAAAGTTGTTTCCAGAATCATGTGACACTTAAGGTTCAGAATAAATTGGTCTGCCAGTGGAAACGTGTATGTAGGACTTGTAGTACTATTGTAACAGGGAGTAATCGGCATGAATGTTTCAAGCCATTTTGCTCCGTGTGCAATAAACACCAACCTACAGGGCATTTATGCTACATGAGTCCTCTGAAGCAGGCCAAGTTATCTGATCGATTTATGTTTGTCTTCTTCGATGTTGAAAGCACTCAGGATCTCGAAAGGGAAAATGGGTGTTTTGAACATGTACCGAATCTGATATGTTGCCAACAAATGTGTCCAAAGTGTGAGGCTAATAATGATATTAATGAGGATTGTGTTCAGTGTGGGAAGAGAGAGCATGTATTTTGGGGCCCGGATGTTGTAGGCAAATTTATCGAATATCTACGTATTGACAGACCATTTTTGGATAATATTTTTGTAATAGCACACAATGCCCGGGGTTATGATAACCAGTTTCTACTGCGACGCTTTTTGGAACTTAAATGGACACCAAAGCTGATTATGGATGGGACTAAAATCCTATCCATGACAGTGGAGCACTTAAATTTCAGGGACTCTATTAACTACGTCCCTGTAGGGCTCAGGGAAATGTCCAAGGCATTCGATCTTAGCTGCAAAAAAGGCTATTACCCCCATTTTTTCAATATTAACGAACATTTGAACTATGTAGGACCCATTCCTGAACCCAAGTACTATGGGGCGGATTTCATGTCCAAGGAAGAAAGGGGTCGATTTTTGGAATGGTATGACACTGCAAAGGATAATATTTTTGATAATAAGAAGGAACTTTTGGCATACTGTCTAGATGATGTTAATGTTTTACGTATGGCTTGCTGCTCATTTAGAAATTTGTTTTTGAAATTAGTTAAGATGGACCCCTTCAGACAAGCCATTACTATTTCTTCTATATGTAACAAGGTTTTCAGAACATTTTTCCTAAAAGCAGACACAGTAGGCATCATACCCCGAGCAGGGTACCGATTGGGGGACAAGCAGTCAATAGAGGGCTTGAAATGGCTAGCATATATAGGTCGCGAAAAGGAAATTGTTCATGCAGGTAATGGGCGCGAAGTACATTTGGCTGGGGTATCTAACCTAAAAGTCGATGGGTACTGCAGAGACACCAATGAAGTATTTGAGTACCTAGGTTGTTTTTGGCATGGATGTCTCTGTCTTCCTAACAGACACAGACCTATAGGCGCCACACAGGACACATTGCATAGCAGATATGAAGAGACTATGGCCCGACTGAAAAGGATTGAAGATGCAGGGTATAAAGTTGTCTCTACCTGGGGTTGTGAATTTAGGAAATTGCTGCAGGATAATTTGGAACTAGAAAAGGAATTGAACTCACACCCCTTAGTTAGAAATTCACCCATCAACACACGTGATGCTCTGTACGGGGGACGAACTGAGGCCACTAAGATGTGGTATAAAGTAAAGCAGGGCGAAGAAATACATTATGTTGATGTAATTAGTCTTTACCCCTACATCTGTAAGTATGGGAAATTTCCTATTGGCCACCCTAAAGTGTATGTGGGTGATGACTGCCCTGCCGACTGGTTGGGAAGGGAGGGAATAATCAAGTGTAAGGTTCTTCCCCCTAGGAAGTTGTACCACCCGGTCCTTCCGTATAGGACCAATTCTAAACTGATGTTCTCTCTGTGTTCTGCATGTGCTGACACAATGCATCAAGCCGATTGTACACACACTGATGAAGAAAGGTGTATAGTCGGTACTTGGGTAGTGGATGAAGTGAAAAAAGCCCTTGAAAAGGGTTATGTTTTGCTCCAAGTTTATGAATTCTGGGAATATGCCGTCACACAGTTGAAAGACAATGAGGGCGGTCTGTTCGCAGGGTACATAAACATGTTTCTGAAACTGAAACAAGAAGCATCCGGCTACCCCTCAGAAGTGCAAAGTGAAGCACAAAAATCAGAGTACATTGAGAGCTACCGGCGCTCAGAAGGAATTGATCTAGACAGAGCATCAATTTCGAAAAATGCAGGACAAAGGACTTTGGCAAAATTGAAACTAAATTCAATGTGGGGAAAATGGGCACAAAAGCAAGACAAAACCTTGACTACATTAGTCTCTTCCACGCAAGAGTTGTACGAGCTGATTACAAGTCCGGGTATTGAGGTCACCAACCTCATATTCCCGAACGCTGAAGTGGTATGGGTCTCCTGGAAATACACAGAGGAGAATCTGACCACAGGTAGAAATGTGAATGTGGCTATTGCAGCCTACGTCACCGCTCAAGCTAGGCTAAAGTTGTACAGTTATTTGGAAGAGCTGGGCGAGTCTGTACTGTATTGTGACACTGACTCTGTTATCTACGTGCATCAAGTAGGTCAACAGCCCAAGGTCAAAACAGGGTTTTGTTTGGGGGAGCTCACTAATGAACTAGAGGAATATGGTCCTGGTTCGTACATTGAAGAATTTGTATCTGGTGGCCCCAAGAATTATGCATATTCAGTCCTGACACCGGGTTCTAACATAAGATCGTACAAGTGCAAAGTAAAGGGTATTACCTTAAATTATGAGAATTCTAAGGTAGTAAACTTTACTTCCATTAGGCATATGATTCTGGAAAACAGTGAACCGTTGCATGTCCACAACCCACGGAAAATTAAGAGAAAACATGTAGGAACAGTAGTGTCTGAACCTGAAAGTAAAGAGTACAAGTTGGTGTTTAAGAAGCGCCGTCTTTTGCCCAACTTGTCCTCTGTACCCTACGGTTACATGTAGGTTTTTAGGCTCAGCAATATAAATTATTTACTTGTGTTAGTAATTGTATAAATTTTAGACTAATTTTGCACTTAACTTTAGTATAGAGTATGACGTTAAAGTTATTTACATGTGTTAGTAATTGTATAAATACAGAGTAATTTTGCACTTAACTTTAGTTTAGAGTATGACGCTGAAGCTTCAACATCCATTCACTCTAATAGTAGCCGGTCCAAGTTCATGCGGAAAGTCAACGTTTGTTATTAGACTAATACAGTGCAGAGAGCAGCTTTGCGACACAGTGTACAGTAACATTCTTTGGTGTCACAGTGAAAACAACGCACCACATCACCTAAAAGACGTATCATTTGTTAAAGGTGTTCCTGATTTTGATAATCCTAAACGTGTTCCCACATTAATTGTGTTAGATGATTTGATGGACTCTGCTTATTCTACAAAAGTCAGCGAATTATTTACTAAAGGATCACATCATAGGAATATTAGTCTGGTGTTAATTACACAAAACCTTTTTCATCAAGGCCCTTCTTCACGTGACATTTCCCTCAATAGTAAATATATAGTTGTGTTTAAAAACCCTCGAGACAAGACCCAAATCGTGCACCTTGCTCGACAAGTTTATCCTGAAAATATTTCTAGTTTTCATAAAACGTATTTAGAAGTTTGTAAAGACCCACATTCTTATTTATTTCTTGATTTAACACAATCTATTAATGATCTGCTAAGATTTAGAACAAAGATATTTCCTGACGAAATAACAGAGGTGTTTGCACCTCTAGAAAGTAATGAACCGTTTGAAATCGCAATTACATTACCTGCACGTAATTAAGGACGCAAAACCACAAGCTAGACGTGCACTACTGTCTTCTGCAAGTGATGAGTTGATAAAAGTTATTATTGAATGCGCTATAAATACACTTAACGGGAATCATAAATTATCTACAGACGAAAAAACTAAACTTGGTAAATTTAAAACCAAGTTACGTACGCTAGTTAACCCTAAAATTAGCTTCAAGCGTAAACGAAAATTATTAGTTCAAAAAGGTGGGTTTATTGTTCCTTTGCTTACCAGTATTTTATCTAGTGTCATCGGGGCTCTAGTTACTAATAATAATAATAGTTAAATAAAAATGGCTTTAAAACGTATGATTTTAATACCTCCAGAACTTTGGGAAAATCGTTTCACATCGTCACCACCACCACCACCGGTTAAAAAGATACTTAAGAGTAAGGATCATAGTTTTAATAAATGGACAAAGGTTCGTCTGCATCAAGACCCTTACTTGAAAATAGAAAAGCGAAAACGTGATCCTATCCCTATACCAATAATAGAAACAGGTGGTACCCCTGATAGCAAACCTATATTTAAAACTAAACGTAAACGGATAATAGGTTCAGTGCCTGTATTTAACACTGAAACTGCAGATACAGAATCTGAAACTGATGCTGAAAGTACTTCACCTGTACATACAAAGTACATTCAAGGCGTATTAAAACGTAAAGTATCGCATGACCCTACGTTCGGAGTATACCAGGATAATAATAATGATGGTTCTTTCAAGATTGGCAGTTCAAAGTTTAAATTTAGTAACAAACACGTGTTTGTGGATAGTAAGCGGTACAAAGCAACACGCGGTCTGTGGGAATTACTAACTAAGTCGCGACCCGACAAGAATGCAGTCACTCTCCAAGACAAACATGCATATAAACAGATATTGTTGCAGTCCAATGCGCATAGAGTTAATTTCAGCCCTACCGGTAAGATCAGAGCAAATAAGGGCGTAAAATATACGCGTTTTATTTCGCGACTGTTTAATGATTCACCTAAACAAAATATAGCATGGGAATCCGTAGAGTAAACCCCTTAGGAAAACTTTATTTTGATCCCAAACATCCTGCAGGATTCGGGTCTGTTTCAAAGTTGGTAAAGGCTAGTAAAATTAATAAAAAAGACGTTGAGGAGTGGCTAAGTTCGCAGGATACATATACGCTTCACAAACCGGTGCGAAAACATTTTCCCCGCAACCCATACACTGTCACAAATATTGATGATGTATGGGAAATGGATCTAGCAGACTTAAGCAGTCTGTCTCGATATAACAGTGGACATAAATATCTTCTAACAGTTATTGACGTGTTTTCACGATACGCGTGGAGTTTGCCGTTAAAAGACAAAACAGGGGCTTCTGTTACAACAGCATTGAAAACTTTATTTAAAAATAGACAACCCCTTACATTACAGTCAGATAAAGGAACTGAGTTTGTAAATGCAACAGTTCAAAAGTATCTGAAGAATCAAGGGATAAGTTTTCATACGACACATAATCCAGACATTAAAGCTGCTGTAATTGAAAGATTTAATAGGACATTGAAAAGTAAAATGTATAAGTATTTTACAAAACATAACACATATAGGTACATTAATATTCTACAAAAGCTTTTAGAGGGATACAATAATACTATTCATTCAACTATAGGAATGGCTCCAAGAAATGTCAACCCTTCCAACATTTACGCTGTGTGGCAGAGACTGCGTAGCCGAAGCGCAGATATCCCCCGAGGGCGTGTTAAATTTAGAGTTGGTGACTTTGTACGTATAACAAAAGAAAAGTTAAAATTTGCCAAAGGCTATGAGCAGACGTATTCCACAGAAATATTTAGGGTTGTCAAGGTTATTCGCCGCATTCCTCAACCTGTTTACGAAGTTGAAGACTTACGCAGTCAGCCTATTGAGGGTCAGTTTTACAACTATGAGCTCGTCAAGGTTACATTGTCTCCAGATACAGAATTTCAAATAGATAAAATACTGCGTTCTCGTACAAAGGGCGGTATTAAACAGCATCTTGTCAAGTGGAGAGGGTACCACGAGAAATTCAGCTCTTGGGTAAACGCTTCCGATATTAAAAGAATATAATGGAATCATTTTTCGTGGTGTTACCGTCAGACAGTTCAGAAAGTTATTTTCCTCTCAATACGATAGCTAATTTTAGAACAAAGCTAGCCACCCCTATTCAACTCGAACCCAACAAGTGGGAAGTCGGTTTAGTCGAAATATCGTATCCCAGAGGTTATAAGAAGCAACCCCTGCACAATATCGTACGTTTAGATACGATGGATATCAAGTTTCCAGTAAAGAATTACGAAAATCTGCATGAAATGTTTGTAACACTAAAGCGACATTTCAAATCGCCTGAAGATAAAGAAAATTTTGTTATTAAATTTAACGAGTATCTAAATAAGCATGCACCGTTAGATGGCTACACTACAAACACTCTAGGCGTCTGCTATGGACAAAATTCACTAAAGGTAGGGGAAAATATAATATCTCACTTTCCAGTTCGTGTGTATAACGGTCTTGAAGATTTGGCTGCGACAATTATGGCTCCTGCTAATTGTAGTGCCAACAAAGTATCACTACCCGAAACGGATAATTTAAACTTTGCTGCGCCAGAGCCAATATACGTGTACACCGATATTATTAAACCGAATTTAGTAGGCGATTCTTACGTCAGAATGCTGACTCCTTTACACTTTCCATCTGCTGATGGTTATCATAGGTTCCATTTCCCATTGTACAGACCAGTGGAACAATCATTCATAGAGTCAATAGCCATCCGTCTTGTTACAAAGTCTGGAGAAGATGTTACTTTTGACGATAGTGATATTCCATGCTTAATAACATTACACTTTAAATACAAATCCTCAGCGCAATAATACTCAGTTCATAGGGTGCCATGGATCAATATACACGGTATTACATTAATCAAAGCGGTGGTGGTGGTGATATAGGTCCAGTATATAGAGCAAGTTTCAGAGTGCAGAGGGGAAATGGTATTGGGTCATTTTTCCGGGGGCTATTTCGTTTTGTTAAGCCTTTGTTGTATTCAGGAGCTAAGGCTGTAGGTAGGGAAGCATTAAAGACGGGCTCAAATATCTTTACTGATTTACTTAATAAGCAACAGGGGGAACAAGTTGGTGATATTCTTAAATCACGTTTCGGTGAAGCAAAGGACAATCTTGAAGACAAAATTAAGAAAATGACTGGTTCTGGCTTGTGTTTAAAAAGGAAGCGAAAGTCGAAAAAGGTTCATTTACAAAGTAAACGTCCAAAGGTGAAGGATATATTTTCAAAAGCATAATTATGGAGTGTTTGAAATCGGGTCTCGATATCTTTCTGAA
Organism: Reticulitermes speratus; assembly: GCA_021186555.1. Classification (NCBI taxonomy): domain Eukaryota; kingdom Metazoa; phylum Arthropoda; class Insecta; order Blattodea; family Rhinotermitidae; genus Reticulitermes; species Reticulitermes speratus. The sequence goes on from JAJKFL010000013.1 coordinate 2,258,509, forward strand.
GCGTAGCATCCAAACGTCCATCTTAAACAGTCACACCGTTACATACAAGCCTATTGCCCCTGCAGATAATCCTTGTCAGTTAGAATTTCATTGCTCTGGTCATAGTGATTTCTACATCGATTTGAATTCTGTGCGCCTGCTTTTGCGCGTTAAACTTGTAAAAACTGACGGAACAGATTTCACGAGTACTGAGCCAAATGCAGTAGGGTGTGTCAATAACCTGTTACATTCATTGTTTAGTGCACTAAGTGTGTCATTAAACGGAAAGCCAGTAACTATTCATGAGACAAACTATCATTATAAGTCCTATATTGAAAAGTTGTTAAATTATGGAACAGACGCTTCAGGGACACATCTGCTCTCGAGTTTTTGGTTTCTCGATTCACCAGCATCAAATGGTTCGTTGGGGGCAGATAAGGAAAACAAGGGTTACGTCACAAGATTAAATTATCTCAGTGAGAGTCAAACAATTGAACTCTATGGAAGACTTCACGCCGACTTATTCAATTCAGATAAAATGCTACTTAACGGCGTCGATATGAATATTAAATTGACACGTGCGCCTGAGGCCTTTTACCTCTTGGGAAATTCAGACGACGTCAAAGTTCGTATCAAAATTTTAGACGCTACTCTTTTTGTCAATCAAATAGAATTGAAGCCCCCTTTGCTTTTAGCACATGCTAATGTTTTGAGCATGAAACGAAATGCACATTACCCTATCACACATACTCAAATTAAGACTTTTACAGTGGGTGCAGGGGCCCAACAAATCTCTATCGATAATGCATTCCTTGGACCAATTCCTGAAAGGTTACTTGTTGCAATTGTTAAAAATACAGCATTTGTTGGTTCTGCAAGTACAAATCCATTCCAGTTTCAGCATTATGATATGACGTATCTTGTTCTATACGTTAACGGGGTTCAGTACCCTTCAGAGTCATTAACTATGGACTGCTCTTCAGCCTTCGGAGTCACAAGGGCTTACGAAACACTTTTCTCCAGTACCGGTATTCATCACGACGACCGTGGTCACATGATTACCATGGAAATGTTCACAAAAGGTTTTTTCATATTAGGCTTCGACTTAACTCCTGACAGAGAGGCTGACGAAGAACACGTTAGTCTACCTCGTCAAGGAAACGTGCGTATTGAGGCACGCTTTAAAAAACCTTTACCGGAACCTGTAACATGCATTCTGTATGCTGAATTTCCTGGGTACATTGAAATTGATAATTCTAGAAACGTCACAGTACAATGAATACTATTCAAATCAACAAAGTGTTGACTAAACATGCTAAATATTTTCAAGGAGTATATCCTATTGATCTATTACCATCCACAATTATAAAGCCTTCAATTATTATTATAAATCTTGACAAACATTACATGCCCGGTTCGCATTGGGTAGCTCTCTGCTTTTCTGACTCTGGATACGGAGAATATTTCGATTCTTATGGATTCCCGCCATTCAAACATGAAATAATAGCCTATCTACAACGCCACTCAGTTTCATGGAAGTTTAACCGCCACAGACTACAGGGATTGACTTCGAATGTCTGCGGACATTTCTGCTGTCTATATGCATTCCACAGAGCTGAGGGACACTCAATGACGTCATTTGTGAACATGTTCACACCTGCCCACTACACCTGCAACGATATAAAGGCAGTGAGCAGCAGACGTGCAAATCACAGCTATAAATAAAGGTACGTACAGCATTACTTAATCAGTTAGCAATGGCTCTCTTAGTGATAGATTTCACCTACTTTCAAGGGAGGGATGGTGAAATAGTAGTTAAAGAGTTGGCAGCTGCCGATTCTCACAGTGACAGGGTCTCATCATATGTCTTTAAGAGACCATACGCTTGGGAAGAAGTGCCTGCGTTTACGGCAAGACTTAACCAGGACATTAATCACGGGTGTAATTGGAATGATGGTGATATATTGTACTCTGAGTTGGAGACTGTTTTGCATCGAGAGGCATCATTAGCTGTAGCTATATATTGCTATGGACCTAAAAAATCATCATTTATTAGTAATCTTATCGATCGCACAGTAATCGATATTGCTCAGCTAGGATGTCCGCGGGCTGCAGACATAACTTTTCCTGGCATAAGCTGTACCTTCCCGTGCCATAAAGGGTTAAACAATGTTTGTGCAATGAGATCAGCGCATTCGATGGCCCAATGGCTGCACTTCCACATTCTTAGTCTTCAGTATGCAGTATGCCCGATTCAACCTGGTTGTCATTAATGTTTTTCCAGATGTGGTCGTTACTTGAACGTGTATATTTCCTGAACAAGCAGAGGACCAAGTACGTCTCACTCTTTCTGGATGAAAACCTGACGCCTCAAGTGAAGATTACAAGTTCTTCGCGTAATGTGGTGTTAAATCAAATCCAGTGGTTTATTTTGGTGACATTCAAGGATGCTATTGCAAAAAATGAAGTGCATGAACTTGGTGATACACGTCATTCCCTATCTATGTACTGTGGACGGTATATACGCATAATGTCTGAGGACATTCAAGTGTTTTTGAGTAAATCTGAGTGGTCATATCTCATGGAGTTGGCTGGTTCTTGTATAGACCGGCAAATACACAAACTGTATCAACTGCACGACGAAATGATTGAATGGCGAAATACATGTCTGGAGGCTAAAAACTTCTGTACACCACCACAGACAAATGCTATTGACTTTGAAACATTGTACGACGAAATAATGTATAAAACATTCCATTAATAAAATGTAACAGATACCATTGTGTACATGTGAAAAAAGAAATTGTGTACATGTGAAACTTATTTTTGTATTTTAAGAGTAAACTCTATATTGTTTTGCGCAACCCTCTAACAACATATATTACTAAACGGTTGCAGTAAGATTGTATAAAGTAAATCATTAGTAAATAAAAAAATTGTGAATATGTTTAATTAAATGATGTATGTATTTATTTACTATCCTTTTATCCTACCAAGCAAAAGAAAAAATTCAGAAACAATTATTCCTTTCCCTCACTGTGTTAAAAGAAATAGTACTTTTACTTATTAGTAGCTTACATTAAAATTAACGCGATTACCAAAAAAATGCGCGGACGTAATAGAGAACGCCATCCTACTAAAACATGTCTGGACATGTTCACATTCCTATGACTCACCCAATAGCAAAGGAATGTGACCTTGTTTATCACTTCGCTACCCTTAAAATGTACGTATTCTCATAGCATGTGAAAGGCACGCGGTGGCATATTTAGCTAGACATTGCTCTACAAGTCGAGATTCATTAACAAAATCCTTCTGACCGCACTATGGTTGTGGGGTTGTCTCAGCCCCTAACAGAATACCAGGGATATCTGATGGTGTTAAAGGTAATGGGCGCACCTTCATGTACCAATTGTCTAGACGTCTGGGTACCCTAAGGGTCTGTCCAGGCCATTAATTTGCAGGTAGCCTACATAAGTTTCCACTGTCCTTTCTTGCTTCTTGTATTTTTCAAGGTCTCTAATTAATGTCAATGCATTCATATTCCGTTCTTAGCTCTCTACATTATACCCGTAAATTGTAACATTTTATTTTTAAAACGTGTATTAATAATACATAATTTATTGAAAACATTTATCCCACACTGTGTTAAAGTCCTGCAACTACCACCTGCATGCTGGCGACGCTCTGTCCACCCGCTTAGAGTAATTCTAATATTCAATGTATTATGCGTCTGGAAACCTACTTTCTAATTTTAAAAATAGCGTATGACCTTAGGCATTTTCATTCCAAGCAACACCAAAACCACACCCTCTAGTTCATCAGTCGCTTAGTAAACCGACGCTGTTTATAACATAAGTAAGTTAAATACAAGTTCAGTTACGTAATAACAGCAAAAAAACAGTTTAATACTTGCATTTGCAAATATTTAAAATTAGCGCATTTGCAAAACTACCGTATGTCTAAATAAAAAAAAAAAATAAAATAGTAGCTTACGCTCAAACGTTTAGTTACTGATAATTTATTTAACTACTTTGTGCAAAAAAACCTTTAATTATATTTAATAATATCATTTCATATACCTATTTAATTAACCTAATATTTATTCAAACAGTAATTAATTACGGTGGGGGATTGTTTACATAAAAAAAATCACTCATCTATAGGGTGAGGGTTTGTTTACGTCCTACAAAGGTCATAACCTGTGGGATAGGGAGCTTATCGTAACAGCCAATAATTAAGGTAGGGCTTATTTACAGCCTAAAAAGTCGTTGACCTAGAGGTGTACATCTGGAAATATCACTAATAGATGGGGTGGGGGCTTGTTTACATCCTACAAGGTCGTTGACGTGTGGGGTGGGGGTTTGTTTACATCCTACAAGGTCATTGACCTGTGAGCAGGGGGTTTGTTTACATTCGCTTCCTGTCGGCTCAATCATCGGCCAAACGCGTACCAATACTACTATCGTACCCTAAGACACACAATTTATTTCTTCCATGACTTAGGTATATAAAGCACAAGAGAACTTAACCCCGAGGATGCTCGGTCACATTAAATGTTTACAATATTTTAAATGAATACATTTTCATCTCAATGCATTTAGACACATTTCTGTGTACACTAGTGAAGCAAAATGGCGGTCTCACGTGTAATAAATGTCAGATGAAGGAATTGTAAAACTGCAAGTCACCGATATTCAGATTGAAGGGACAGGCGGCATAAAGGGATCTGAAGGAGACCTCAGACCCTAAAGAAAAGTGATGACTTGTATACAGCACCTGCTGTGACATCAAATCGATTTTTATCACAGGGAGTATTTATGGGTTTCTTGCGGATAACAGTTCTAAATATAGAACTGTTGTAGATAAGATCAGAGTAATGTTAAACTGGATCTTACAGAAACACGGTGTAAAGATATTGGCTGGACAGTTTTCAGTTCCGGAATATTTGAGACGTTTTTCTTTATACCTTATACACTAAGATTAGCAGTTTTGATACTTAAAACATCAGCTCGTACCGCGCAGTAAACACACTCAGTCACTTAATGCTGTATAGAGAAATAATCGCTGTTTGTTCTGAGATCCACACAAACCACATAAATATACTGTGTGGGTAGAACGCAAAATTTGTTAATGTTAAACGTGGTGGTACATATAGTAACCACTGGGCTTTAAAGATTCAGCTCGTACCGCACAGTAAACACACTCCGTCTCAGTTATACAAACCAGTCAGTTAATGTTGTACAGTGAAATAATCGCTGTTTGTTCTGAGATCCACACAAAACACATAAATACAGTCCGTACCGCGCAGTAAACACACTCCGTCTCAGTTATACAAACCAGTCAGTTAATGTTGTAGAGTGAAATAATCGCTGTTTGTTCTGAGATCCACACAAAACACATAAATACAGTCCGTACCGCGCAGTAAACACACTCCGTCTCAGTTATACAAACCAGTCAGTTAATGTTGTACAGTGAAATAATCGCTGTTTGTTCTGAGATCCACACAAAACACATAAATACAGTCCGTACCGCGCAGTAAACACTCTCCGTCTCAGTTATACAAACCAGTCAGTTAATGTTGTACAGTGAAATAATCGCTGTTTGTTCTGAGATCCACACAAAACACATAAACACAGTCCGTACCGCGCAGTAAACACACTCCGTCTCAGTTATACAAATCAGTCAGTTAATGTTGTACAGTGAAATAATCGCTGTTTGTTCTGAGATCCACACAAAACACATAAATACAGTCCGTACCGCGCAGTAAACACTCTCCGTCTCAGTTATACAAACCAGTCAGTTAATGTTGTACAGTGAAATAATCGCTGTTTGTTCTGAGATCCACACAAAACACATAAACACAGTCCGTACCGCGCAGTAAACACACTCCGTCTCAGTTATACAAACCAGTCAGTTAATGTTGTACAGTGAAATAATCGCTGTTTGTTCTGAGATCCACACAAAACACATAAATACAGTCCGTACCGCGCAGTAAACACACTCCGTCTCAGTTATACAAACCAGTCAGTTAATGTTGTACAGTGAAATAATCGCTGTTTGTTCTGAGATCCACACAAAACACATAAATACACTGTGTGGGCAGAACGTAGAATTGTTGAATGTTAAACCTGGTGGTACATATAGTAACCACTGGGCTTTAAGGGGTTAATGAATGTAAGGGCTATTTCCATGTGGCATAGTTTCGCTCTGTATGTGATACTGCACCGTAATTTTCCCTTGTATAACAGACACAAGCGTCGACTTAAGTGGGGGGATTTCGTTGATGGACCTTGAAGCCACAGGATAAAGATCTCATACGCCTTATTCTGTCACAGTATGACGGATGCCTTCTTTCCAGACAGCCAGAACATCAATTAAACCTAAACGACTCCGAAATTCTCCTCTGCATATACAAGGCTTACAAAACCGTTCGCAAGAAACTGAGTATCGCAGTTTCTAAAATCGATTTATTCAAACGTATCATTTACAGAGAATTACCGAAACGACAGTAATAAATGTCTTCAGCTTTCTTTGGCCAGGGACAGGGATGAGACTTATCACAAAATCGATTCTCATATACCGCATTCATGGATGGCTTGCGCTGCGCTTCTGTAAGATTAGTTAAACTACAATGTACATTTTTCTACCAGAATAAACGTGTTTAGAAGTACACATGTGATACGTACACGTCGGTACAAAGGGCTTATTCTGAAAGTGTGTCTGCTTTATGACGTCACACAGTGCAACATTGTAACGTAAGGTAATTCATTACGTTCGATTTAACTGTGGGTACGTGTTATGCAGTAGCACGTATCGGTGTCCTGTCAGTGTTTTGATGACAGACCTTAATGATGATAGAGATGATGATTATGATGATCATGATTGTGGTGATGGTCACTGAAGTTCTCGTTTATTATTGAGTTGACTCAAGAGCCCAATCGCCAACTCAGCGGCCTAATAACAATTCAATTCAATTCAATTTGTATTTATTAAGGTGCAGACTTAACAGCACAAGTGCCAGTTACAAAGCCAGCACAAAAGCACAAACAAAACACAAAACAGCACAAACAAACAAGACAAAGCACTAAATAAACAAAAAAAAAACAAATATGCAGTAAAACAATATAAAACAAGTACTGGGTCAGAAATCCAATACCTGACAGAACGTAGATGACTTGATTTAGAAATGTCTCAGTGACCGAACTGCAGCTTCGAGTTCTTGATTTACGTTAATAGGAAGTCATTAATCAAAACACATAATAATAATAATAATAATAATAATAATACCGATAGATGTGGCAACACAGCGGACAGAAATGTCACGCAAAACGAAGCAGAAAATAAATTAAACACAACAGTTTGTGTACAGAGACACAACAAATGTGCAACACTAAACGTATGACTGTACCGGTAATAATTGGAGCCACCGGAGTGGTAACAAAAGGTGTAAAGGTAACTTTGTAAGCCATAGCAGTATAACATTCAACAGATGCACTACAACAGACAGCTGTACTTGGAACGTCACACGCAATAGGGAGGTACTGCAGTCTGAAACTTGAAGCCTGAGCGGTGGGGATCACCGTTGGTTCAAGGGGAGTACCGGGGCGAAGGGGCGTGAGACAGGAGACAACATAATAATAATAATAATTTGTACACAATGATGGCCCTGGGGGTCAGCCAGCCTCCTGTACAATGGGTACCGGGTCATTCCCGGGGGTAAAGCGGCCGAGGAGTGGCGTTGACCACCTACCCCCATCTAGTGCCGAGGTTGAAGAAAGAGTAGAGCTATACCTCTTCTCCCCCTCTGGGCCTTCATGGCATGTTCTAGGGTGACCTTTATCTTTACCTTTACATAATGACGCTTTCGATAGATTATATTTAATAGCGACGGCAAGTAAATGATCAGTGAATAAAAATGACAGACATTTGTCTGGGGCCTCTGAGGAAAGCCACGAAATGTTACTAATCTAGACGATCTGAGGGCCCTGCAATGCGGAAGCGGTCCGGCTTCTCACCGCGAAGGCCGGGGTTCGATCCTCATGCGAGATCTGTGGTGGACAAAGTGGCTGCGCGACAGGTCCTTGCCGAGTGGTTCAGCTTCCCGTCAGTGTCATCTCACCATTGCTCCATACTCATCCATCCATCTGCCGTCGACGATATGTACGAGCTTAGCAACTGACAGCTCCGTTACATGACGCATTCTCTCTCTCTCTCTCACACACACACTCCACACACACACACACACACGGTGGGCCGATATTTGTAATCGGCGCCCTCGGAATATGAAGCAGCAATGCTGCCCCCCTATGACGATGATATAGTAAATGATATAGTAATTGATACAGTAAATGATACAGTAAATGATATAGTAAATGATATAGTAAATGATATAGTAAATGATATAATAAATGATATAGTAAATGATATAGTAAATGATATAGTAAATTATATAGTAAATAATATAGTAAATGATATAGTAAATGATATAGTAAATTATATAGTAAATTATATAGTAAATGATATAGTAAATTATATAGTAAATGATATAGTAAATGATATAGTAAATGATATAGTAAATGATATAGTAAATGATATAGTAAATGATATAGTAAATGATATAGTAAATGATATAGTAAATGATATAGTAAATGATATAGTAAATGATATAGTAAATGATATAGTAAATGATATAGTAAATGATATAGTAAATTATATAGTAAATTATATAGTAAATGATATAGTAAATGATATAGTAAATTATATAGTAAATGATATAGTAAATGATATAGTAAATGATATAGTAAATGATATAGTAAATGATATAGTAAATGATATAGTAAATGATATAGTAAATGATATAGTAAATGATATAGTAAATGTATATAGTAAATGATATAGTAAATGATATAGTAAATGATTAGTAATGATATAGTAAATGATATAGTAAATGATATAGTAAATGATATAGTAAATGATATATAAATGATATAGTAATATTATGTAAATGATATGGGTAAAATGGAAATAAGTAAATGATATAGTAAATATGTAATATATAGTAAATGATATAGTAAATGTATAGTAATGTTGTAATTAGTAAATGATATAGTAAATGATATAGTAAATGATATAGTAAATGATATAGTAAATGATATAGTAAATGTTTGATTAGATATAGTAATATATAAATAATGATATAGTAAATTATGTAATGTTAGTAAGTATAGTAATGATATAGTAAATGATATAGTAAATGATAGTAAATGTATAGTAAATGATATAGTAAATGATATAGTAATGATATAGTAAATGATAGTAAATATTGTTGATATAGTAAATGGTATAGTAAATGATATAGTAATATATGTATGATATAGTAAATGTATAATAAGTATGATTTATAGTAAATGATATAGTAAATGATATAGTAATGTATGTAAATGATATAGTAAATGATATAGTAAATGTATAGTAAATGTTATAGTAAATGATATAGTAAATGATATAGTAAATGATATAGTAAATGATATAGTAAATGATATAGTAAATGATATAGTAAATGATATAGTAAATGGTATAGTAAATGATATAGTAAATGATATAGTATAATGATATAGTAAATGATATAGTAATTATATGTAATGATAGTAAATGATATGTAAATGATATAGGTAAATGGTATAGTAAATGATATAGTAAATGATATATAGTATAATGATATAGTAAATGATATAGTAAATGATATAGTAATTATGTAATATATAGTAAATGATATAGTAATATGATAGTAATGTATAGTAATGATATAGTAAATGATTAATTATAATGTATAATGATATAGTAAATGATATAGTAAATGATAATATAAATGATATAGTAAATGATATAGTAAATGATATAGTAAATGATATAGTAAATGATATAGTAAATGATATAGTAAATGTATGTAAATATATAGTATTAATGATATAGTAAATGATATAGTTAAATGATAAGTAAATGATATAGTAAATGATATAGTAATGATATAGTAAATGATAAAAGTAAAAATGATATAGTAAATGATATAGTAAATGATTATATGATATTAAATGATATAATGTTAAAATGATATAGTAAATGATATAGTAAATGATATAGTAAATGATATATAAGTATAGTAAATGATACAGTAAATGATATAGTAATGATATAGTAATGATATAGTAAATGATATAGTAAATGATACAGTAAATGATAGTAATGATATAGTAAATGATATAGTAAATGATACAGTAAATGATATAGTAAATGATAAGTAAATGATAAGTAAATGAATATAGTAAATGATATATAAATGATATAGTAAATGATATAGTAATGATATAGTAAATGATATAGTAAATGATATAGTAAATGATATATGTAAATTGATATAGTAAATTGATATAGTAAATGATATAGTAAATTATTGTAAATGTATAGTAAATGATATAGTAAATGATATAGTAAATGATATAGTAAATGATATAGTAAATGATATAGTAAATGATATAGTAAATGGTATAGTAAATTATATAGTTATATTATATAGTAAATGATATATAAATGATATAGTAAATTATATGGTAAATGATATGGTTAAATGATATAGTAAATGATATAGTGAATGGTATAGTAAATGATATAGTAAATGATATAGTAAATGATATAGTAAATGATATAGTAAATGATATAGTAAATGATATAGTAAATGATATAGTAAATGATATAGTGTAATGTATAGTAAATGATATAGTAAATGATATAGTAAATGATAAAATAAATGATATAGTAAATTATATTGGTAAATGATATGTAAATGGTATAGTAATATGATATAGTAAATGATATAGTAAATGATATAGTAAATGATATAGTAAATGATATAGTAAATGATATAGTAAATTGATATAGTAAATGATATAGTAAATGATATAGTAAATGATATAGTAAATGATATAGTAAATGATTACAGTAAATGATACAGTAAATGATATAGTAAATGATACAGTAAATGATACAGTAAATGATATAGTAAATGATATAGTAAATGATATAGTAAATGATATAGTAAATGATATAGTAAATGATATAGTAAATGATATAGTAAATGATATAGTAAATGATACAGTAAATGATATAGTAAATGATATAGTAAATGATATAGTAAATGATACAGTAAATGATATAGTAAATGATATAGTAAATGATATAGTAAATGATATAGTAAATGATACAGTAAATGATATAGTAAATGATATAGTAAATGATATAGTAAATGATACAGTAAATGATATAGTAAATGATACAGTAAATGATATAGTAAATGATACAGTAAATGATATAGTAAATGATATAGTAAATGATACAGTAAATGATATGCTCATGCAAGAATGTTTAGTTCTGCCGTTCTAGTTAGAACTGACTAAACATCACTTACATAATATGAGAGCCATATTTCTGAACTGTTATTAATATTATTATTATTATTAACAACAACAAACTGTGCTGCTCTTACGCAGTACAGCACCGGTCGCTACTGCTGTGTGTCACTCTCATGGTCAGAGCTGTAACGGCACATTAAAGTCGTAGAGTTTTTCAAAAGAGGGAAGACCGAAGAAGTGAGACGGACAAGTTGGGAGTCTTGCCAAATCTGTCTGGGATCTGCTTGAGGCTTGCCCTAAGTCTGCATGTTCTTCATACAAAATGAAGACTCTAATTTAAGGCAGAATGGCACGTTTTCTCAGTTACTATTTACATTAATATAATTTAATTTATTACAAGAGAGATCTATGAATAATGGAACACTAAGATATTTGGGAACTGAAATGGATATAGTACTGGTCTTTCGGGCACATGTAATTCCAAAACCAAAAAGGCTGATGAAGCACAATTTCTACTAACTACACACATTTTCAATGTGATTTCTTAGTACCCTTTAATTAGGTATTTTTTACGAAGTACAAAAAAAATATCCCTTACGTGGAGAACACGTCCGTCCGTCTATCCGTAACCTAATGTCAGCGACTAAACGTTTTGTCGGAGTTTCATGAAATTCGGTGTGGACTTTCTTCGCAAAAGTTTGTACAGCTGTCAACTGAGTAGCTGTGTTGCTTTACCTACGGACTTAACGAATCTGTATCCATAATTTCCGTATAGGAAGATACCGACGTAATATTGTTGGACAAGTTAACGTTCTGCGAAACTGCTCCTTCTACATGAGCACCGGGCTGAAATGGTTCTCTTCTGCCTTAACGAACGAAACTGAACAAATTAAAGGGACCAGCAGTCTCGCTTCGTAATCAGCGTGGCCATGCAGATTACAGATGGCAGAAGGAAGGATCCAGGCTTCGAGACAAAATTGCATTTAGGAAACCAGCCAAGTGTAAGGAACTGTGCGTGGTTAATGCAAACACAGCCTGTTGAGGCGTGCGATGTAAGGAACTGTGCGTGGTTAATGCAAACACAGCGTGTTGAGGCGTGCGATGTAAGGAACTGTGCGTGGTTAATGCAAACACAGCGTGTTGAGGCGTGCGATGTAAGGAACTGTGCGTGGTTAATGCAAACACAGCGTGTTGAGGCGTGCGATGTAAGGAACTGTGCGTGGTTAATGCAAACACAGCCTGTTGAGGCGTGCGATGTAAGGAACTGTGAGTGGTTAATGCAACCACAGCGTGTTGAGGCGTGCGATGTAAGGAACTGTGCGTGGTTAATGCAAACACAGCCTGTTGAGGCGTGCGATGTAAGGAACTTTGCGTGGTTAATGCAAACACAGCGTGTTGAGGCGTGCGATGTAAGGAACTGTGCGTGGTTAATGAAAACACAGCGTGTTGAGGCGTGCGATGTAAGGAACTGTGCGTGGTTAATGCAAACACAGCGTGTTGAGGCGTGCGATGTAAGGAACTGTGCGTGGTTAATGCAAACACAGCGTGTTGAGGCGTGCGATGTGTCGGACCAATGCGGCCATAAGCGCTTCTTGCTCTAAGGTTGAGATTTTCACTTCTGTGACTGTGAAGACTGTCCTCTGTATTTATGAGTCCGTGTAGTCTGGTAAGAAAATACCGTCACTTGGAATTTACCTTCTGTGATTTTCAGTTTTTGAACCAACGAATGCACTTTTCTATTTTCGTATAAAAGTGCATTCGTTGGTTCAAAACAGAAATACGAAAATAAAAAAGTGCATTCGTTGGTTCAAAGTAGAAATACGAAAATAGAGAAGTGCATTCGTTAGTTCAAAACAGAAATACGAAAATAAAAAAATGCATTCGTTGGTTCAACAGAAATCCAAAATTAAAAAAGTGCATTCTTTGGTTCAAAGTAGAAATACGAAAATAAAAAAGTGCATTCGTTAGTTCAAAACAGAAATACGAAAATAAAAAAGTGCATTCGTTAGTTCAAACAGAAATACGAAAATAAAAAAGTGCATTCGTTAGTTTAAAACAGAAATACGAAAAAAAAAGTGCATTCGTTAGTTCAAAACAGAAATACGAAAATAAGAAAATGCATTCGTTGGTTCAACAGAAATACAAAATTAAAAAAGTGCATTCGTTAGTTCAAAACAGAAATACGAAAATAAAAAAGTGCATTCGTTAGTTCAAAACAGAAATACGAAAATAAAAAAGTGCATTCGTTAGTTCAAAACAGAAATACGAAAATAAAAAAGTGCATTCGTTAGTTCAAAACAGAAATACGAAAATAAAAAAGCGCATTCGTTAGTTCAAAACAGAAATACGAAAATAAAAAAGTGCATTCGTTAGTTCAAACAGAAATACGAAAATAAAAAAGTGCATTCGTTAGTTCAAAACAGAAATACGAAAATGAAAAAGTGAATTCGTTGGTTCAAACAGAAATACGAAAATAAAAAAGTGAATTCGTTGGTTCAAACAGAAATACGAAAATAAAAAAGTGCATTCGTTAGTTCAAAACAGAAATACGAAAATAAAAAAGTGCATTCTTTAGTTCAAAACAGAAATACGAAAATAAAAAAGTGCATTCGTTAGTTCAAAACAGAAATACGAAAATAAAAAAGTGCATTCGTTAGTTCAAAACAGAAATACGAAAATATAAAAAGTGCATTCGTTAGTTCAAAACAGAAATACGAAAATAAAAAAGTGCTTTCGTTAGTTCAAACAGAAATACGAAAATAAAAAAGTGCATTCGTTAGTTCAAAACAGAAATACGAAAATGAAAAAGTGAATTCGTTGGTTCAAACAGAAATACGAAAATAAAAAAGTGAATTCGTTGGTTCAAACAGAAATACGAAAATAAAAAAGTGCATTAGTTAGTTCAAAACAGAAATACGAAAATAAAAAAATTGCATTCGTTGGTACAAAAACTGACAATTAACTTCAAAATACACGGTGAACACAACGTAAAATTACCTTCTGTGAATTTACGCTGCCGTGCAAGCTCAAACTGTTTTATGTTGTGTGCCACAGTTTGAGCATCCTGGTGCAGTTGTGTTGTGTGCGTGGTCTCATCAAGTCTGTACTTTCCTTTGTTTGAGGTCACGTCCTGACGGATTACTGTAAGTCCAGTTTCGTAGGCTAAACACAACAGAATATAACATCGGGCATTCTGAATCCGATTGGAGATTTGAACCACCCTCCCTTACTAAACCGTAGTACACGTGCTGCCGCCACATGGCGAAATCTCGCATCTTTTGTGTGTTGCTGTTATTACTGATATCTTAATTAATCTCTTTCCTCTTGTGTCTTCGTAATCTCTCTATTTTATATTTCATACTTTCATTCTATTATAAAATACGGAATAATTTTTGGGGGTAATTCCTCCAACAGTGTTGCTGTTATTACTGTATATCTCTAATTATCGTGACACCTAGTGGTCTGTAACTCAGTATTTTATATTCATACTTTCATTGCATTAAAATACGGATATTTTGTGGGTAACTCCAAGTAGGATTTCACCTTACAAAACAAATCACATAATTCGGTCGGTGCACAACCAAGTACGGTCGGTGCACAAACAAGAACTCCATGCAGAAGTACGGACGGTGCACAAACAAGACTCATGCAAAATACGGTCGGTGCACAACCAACAACTCCATGCAGAAGTCTGTTTAAAAAATTAGACATTTTACCAATTCCATGTCAATATATATTTTCATTAATGAACTTTATTTTAAACAATCAAGAACATTTTCAAACAAATTCATCTACACACAGTACAGACACAGCAATAAGCACCACCTGCACAGACCAAATGCCAACCTATCTTGTTTTCAAAAAAGTACAGTCTATGCCAGTATCACAATTTTCAACAGACTCCCTCTGAGTCTCGTAAGTCTTAAGAATGAAAAGACAAAATTTAAAGTAGCATTAAGAAAATACTTAAATACACACTGCTTTTACTGAGTAGATGAATTTGTTGTGTATAAAGATGGTTCATAGTGCTGTGTGTAACATGTTTATAGTGTTTAGTGTATAGTGTTTAGTGTATAGTGTTTAGTGTATATTGTTTAGTGTATAGTGTTTAGTGTATAGTGTTTAGTGTATAGTGTTTAGTGTACAGTGTTTGTGTATAGTGTTTAGTGTATAATGTTTAGTGTATAGTGTTTAGTGTATAGTGTTTAGTGTATAGTGTTCAAATGTAAAATTGTGTAGTGTGTATAGCTGTATATTTGTATATTATGACTTATTGCACATCGAGTTGCCACTTGGACAGACTTATGGATCTGTGGAATGTATGTATGTATGTATGTACATATGTATAACTTAGCATATCTGTTAATGCTGGATATTCAGATTCCTCTGCCACGTACGAGAACGTAACGACACTACACGATGGCGTCCGTGCGCAATTTTCAGTTATTAATATGAAACCCATTTTGTTACGCGGTCCCAGAATTTATCGCTATATAGGGTAAAGCTACTGAGTTCTGTCAGGAAACGTATTTCCACATAGCTGTCCATAGATGGCTCTGCACTGGAACAGGAATTAAGGTGAGCAGTGTGGGTTATTAGACCAAAAAAGTGCAAAATTTTGTAAGGATGTGAATTGGCAGTAATGTAAGGAACCCGAAATTGTTGATTGATGGTCATTGATAAACAATCTCGGAAAATTACCAGAACTATATTGTCACTACAAAAGTTTCTGGGACTGCCCCGGGAGTACAGTGCGACACTGCACGGTGCTTTGAGTCACTTAACGTCTGAAAGTTATTTTAATTAACTCCACGGAACAGACGCCTCCTTGAGAAGCTAGTAGTTTCTCAGCTAGTAAAGAAATCCACGAATTTTTATGGAGCACGTAGGTTCAACAACTTGTCACAAGAGCCCGCCACTTGTACCTGTACTGAGACATACGAACTTAATGCAACTTGATTTCAGTCTTCCGCCGCGATGTTGATGACATCTGCGCTCTTCTGGGGCATTACGCGGCGTCGTGTGGTAATTGTTTACAGACGTTTCGGAACAACGTATCGGTCCCATCTTCATGGGTCAAGAGTCCGAGAAGAAAACAATCGACGCACGACGCCGAGTAACGTCCAAGAAGAACGCAGATTTAATCCGCGTTCTCCCATCTTGTTTGTTTAAAATCCGTTTTAATATTTTTCCAACTAAGTCTGGGTTTTGTAAGTGGCCTATTTGCTTTAGATTTCCTTACGAAAATTCTGTATAAATTTTTCTTCTCCCCCCATACGTGCTACATGCCCTTCTCAACTGATGCTCCTTAATTTTATTACTCGAATAGTATTTTTGGCGAGTGAAAATCATGAAGCACCTCACTGGACAACTTGCTCCCTCTTAACCCAAATATCCTCCTCAGCTTCCAATTCTCGAAGACCCTCAGCCTATGCTCTTCCCTTAGCACTACAGACACTGATGTGAAATTATCTTATTGTTTGTGTCTTGTCTTATTTATATGCGATTTAATCATTGATGTATATTCGGTGATGCAGGATAATTTGGTCGAACGTTCTGACAAAGGATGTCTTGTGACTTTAGCCAGACTGTCTTAGAGCTTACGGCGCTGTAATCAAGATAAGACGTGCGATTAGCGACACACAGTCCGACGTTTGTGTTCTGATTTATCTGATAATACGAGCACGTATTGCGAGACGCTTGAGTGCAGGCCACCGCAGACCTCAGCTATCTTGGCACGATTTAGTAAGGTTCTATTCGTCTATTAGCCCCGCCGATAATCTCTATAGTAGGGCCGATAAGCGGTCTTCAGTCGCCATCTCACCGCGTAGACCCTGGTTCGATCTGAAGCTAGTCCGTTTAGGATTTGTTTATCAGTGTTTATCATGAAATAATATATTTATTTTTTCATTTTATGTACCCCCTAAAATGTCTTCGCGTACCCCCGGGGGTACGCGTATCCCAGGTTGAAAACCACTGGTCTATAGCATACCAAGTCACGGCCCTTAACCCAGACTATAAAACGTTAACGTAAGCGTAATCCACAGTTATAGTACAAGGCGTTTGTTATTGAGCCCAGCGATGTGTTAAGACGCAGGAATGGCTAAACAGACCGAGCGACGTCCTAGTTAGCTCTTTGGTTAGTTGGACTGACATCCTAGTTGTACAGTTCCCCGATGACTAGATGACAGATGGCTCTCGAAACTTCGGTTTACTCGCCGTTCAAACACTTGATGCTGCTGCTAGCCCGAGAAAGTTTTATTGAATTCTGTCGCCATGAAAGCGAGGCCCGGGACGCTTCCTTCCAAATCCTGTCCAATTTTTCGTTCACAGTGTTTCTGACATTCGGCGCTGTATAAACCAGGCAGTTGACAAAGTGTCGTTAAATTTAATACTAAAGAACCGCCACGCACCTGTTGAACACACTGCTGCGGCTTGCCCCTGTAGTATATGCAAATCTGTAGCACTCCACGCAACGTGATTAGCAGTCCCACAACTCTGACAGGTCCCCCCTCCACTTTAACCCTTCCCAATAATTAAACTGCCGGGGTGGCTGCCCCTATTGACAAAGCCTCAAACAATTTTCAGACTTCGCCTTTATAAGGCTGAGCACGCCTGCATGTGCTTCAGTTCGTAGTAGGAAGGTCTAAGGTAAGTTGACTTGTGCTTCAGTTCTTAGTAGGAAGGTCTAACTTAAATTGCCTTGTGCTTCAGTTCGTAGTAGGAAGGTTTAAGTTAAAATGCCTTGTGCTTCAGTTCGTAGTACGAAGGTCTAAGTTAAAATGCCTTGTGCTTCAGTTCGTAGTACGAAGGTCTAAGTTAAAATGCCTTGTGCTTCAGTTCGTAGTACGAAGGTCTAAGTTAAAATGCCTTGTGCTTCAGTTCGTAGTACGAAGGTCTAAGTTAAAATGCCTTGTGCTTCAGTTCGTAGCACGAAGGTCTAAGTTAAAATGCCTTGTGCTTCAGTTCGTAGTAGGAAGGTCTAAGTTAAGTTGCCTTGTGCTTCAGTTCGTAGTACGAAGGTCTAAGTTAAAATGCCTTGTGCTTCATTTCGTAGTACGAAGGTCTAAGTTAAAATGCCTTGTGCTTCAGTTCGTAGTACGAAGGTCTAAGTTAAGTTGCCTTGTGCTTCAGTTCGTAGTACGAAGGTCTAAGTTAAAATGCCTTGTGCTTCATTTCGTAGTACGAAGGTCTAAGTTAAAATGCCTTGTGCTTCAGTTCGTAGTACGAAGGTCTAAGTTAAGTTGCCTTGTGCTTCAGTTCGTAGTACGAAGGTCTAAGTTAAAATGCCTTGTGCTTCATTTCGTAGTACGAAGGTCTAAGTTAAAATGCCTTGTGCTTCAGTTCGTAGTACGAAGGTCTAAGTTAAGTTGGCTTGTGCTTCAGTTCGTAGTACGAAGGTCTAAGTTAAAATGCCTTGTGCTTCATTTCGTAGTACGAAGGTCTAAGTTAAAATGCCTTGTGCTTCAGTTCGTAGTAGGAAGGTCTAAGTTAAGTTGCCTTGTGCTTCAGTTCGTAGTAGGAAGGTCTAAGTTAAGTTGCCTTGTGCTTCTGTTCGTAGTAGGAAGGTCTAAGTTAAGTTGCCTTGTATTTCAGTTCGTAGTAGGAAGGTCTAAGTTAAGTTGCCTTGTGCTTCAGTTCGTAGTAGGAAGGTCTAAGTTAAGTTGCCTTGTAATTCAATTCGTAGTAGGAAGGTCTAAGTTAAGTTGCCTTGTGCTTCAGTTCGTAGTACGAAGGTTTAAGTTAAAATGCCTTGTGCTTCAGTTCGTAGTACGAAGGTCTAAGTTAAAATGCCTTGTGCTTCAGTTCGTAGTACGAAGGTTTAAGTTAAAATGCCTTGTGCTTCAGTTCGTAGTGCGAAGGTCTAAGTTATAATGCCTTGTGCTTCAGTTCGTAGTACGAAGGTTTAAGTTAAAATGCCTTGTGCTTCAGTTCGTAGTACGAAGGTCTAAGTTAAAATGCCTTGTGCTTCAGTTCGTAGTACGAAGGTCTAAGTTAAAATGCCTTGTGCTTCAGTTCGTAGCACGAAGGTCTAAGTTAAAATGCCTTGTGCTTCAGTTCGTAGTAGGAAGGTCTAAGTTAAGTTGCCTTGTAATTCAGTTCGTAGTAGGAAGGTCTAAGTTAAGTTGCCTTGTGCTTCAGTTCGTAGTACGAAGGTCTAAGTTAAAATGCCTTGTGCTTAATTTCGTAGTACGAAGGTCTAAGTTAAGTTGCCTTGTGCTTCAGTTCGTAGTACGAAGGTCTAAGTTAAGTTGCCTTGTGCTTCAGTTCGTAGTACGAAGGTCTAAGTTATAATGCCTTGTGCTTCATTTCGTAGTACGAAGGTCTAAGTTAAAATGCCTTGTGCTTCATTTCGTAGTACGAAGGTCTAAGTTAAGTTGCCTTGTGCTTCAGTTCGTAGTACGAAGGTCTAAGTTAAAATGCCTTGTGCTTCATTTCGTAGTACGAAGGTCTAAGTTAAAATGCCTTGTGCTTCAGTTCGTAGTACGAAGGTCTAAGTTAAGTTGCCTTGTGCTTCAGTTCGTAGTACGAAGGTCTACGTTAAAATGCCTTGTGCTTCAGTTCGTAGTACGAAGGTCTAAGTTAAGTTGCCTTGTGCTTCAGTGGCATTGCGCTAGGACACAATAACAAGTCCTTCAAGTTTGTTACATTTTTATATCTTGAAACATGTATTACTAATTTACGTCTTTATGTGTGTATGTATTTCTCCGGGGGCTGCGATAGCTCAGTCGGTATAGTGACTCGCTACGAGCTGGACGGTCCGGGGATCGAATCCCGGTGGGGGCGAGATTTTCAGCACCCGTCCAGACCGGCCCTGGGGTCTACCCAGACTCCTATACAATGGGTACCGGGTCATTCCCGAGGGTAAAGCGGCCGGGGCGTGGCGTTGACCACCCACCCCCATCTAGTGCCAGGGTTAAAGAAAGAGTAGAGCTGTACCTCTACTCCCCTCTGGGTCTTCATGGCCTGTTATAGGGTGAACTTTACCTTACATATTTTTCCCATAGAAGGTTAGAATGATTGCAAAATCTTTAAAAGGCGTCTGAAGAGCGGAGTTGGTACAGTGACCAGGCTACGGGCTGAAAGTCCGACGAATCATTGTTCGATTCCCGACAGGGGCAATGGATTTATCTGTATTTCAGAGCTTCGAGACCGGCTCGGGGGCCCCTTTAGCCTACTACTCAGTCGGTAGGGCGCAACTTCCCGGAGTGAAACGCTGGAGCTGTAACTCTACTGCCCGATACGTCTGCACGATGCTCACAAGCACTGCTGTGCCTTGCCTTACAAGCAGTTAATACTGTGCGGCTACTTTACAGTCAGACAGCACTGACTGTGCGGCTACTTTACAGTCAGACAGCACTGACTGTGCGGCTACTTTACAGTCAGACAGCACTGACTATGCGGCTACTTTACAGTTAGACAGCACTGACTGTGCGGCTACTTTACAGTCAGACAGCACTGACTGTGCGGCTACTTTACAGTCAGACAGCACTGACTGTGCGGCTACTTTACAGTTAGACAGCACTGACTGTGCGGCTACTTTACAGTCAGACAGCACTGACTGTGCGGCTACTTTACAGTCAGACAGCACTGACTGTGCGGCTACTTTACAGTCAGACAGCACTGACTGTGCGGCTACTTTACAGTCAGACAGCACTGACTGTGCGGCTACTTTACAGTCAGACAGCACTGACTGTGCGGCTACTTTACAGTCAGACAGCACTGACTGTGCGGCTACTTTACAGTCAGACAGCACTGACTGTGCGGCTACTTTACAGTCAGACAGCACTGACTGTGCGGCTACTTTACAGTCAGACAGCACTGACTGTGCGGCTACTTTACAGTCAGACAGCACTGACTGTGCGGCTACTTTACAGTCAGACAGCACTGACTGTGCGGCTACTTTACAGTCAGACAGCACTGACTGTGCGGCTACTTTACAGTCAGACAGCACTGACTGTGCGGCTACTTTACAGTCAGACAGCACTGACTGTGCGGCTACTTTACAGTCAGACAGCACTGACTGTGCGGCTACTTTACAGTCAGACAGCACTGACTGTGCGGCTACTTTACAGTCAGACAGCACTGACTGTGCGGCTACTTTACAGTTACGACAGCACTGACTGTGCGGCTACTTTACAGTCAGACAGCACTGACTGTGCGGCTACTTTACAGTCAGACAGCACTGACTGTGCGGCTACTTTACAGTCAGACAGCACTGACTGTGCGGCTACTTTACAGTCAGACAGCACTGACTGTGCGGCTACTTTACAGTAGACAGCACTGACTGTGCGGCTACTTTACAGTCAGACAGCACTGACTTGCGGCTACTTTACAGTCAGACAGCACTGACTTGCGGCTACTTTACAGTCAGACAGCACTGACTGTGCGGCTACTTTACAGTCAGACAGCACTGACTGTGCGGCTACTTTACAGTTAGACAGCACTGACTGTGCGGCTACTTTACAGTCAGACAGCACTGACTGTGCGGCTACTTTACAGTCAGTCAGCACTGACTGTGCGGCTACTTTACAGTCAGACAGCACTGACTGTGCGGCTACTTTACAGTCAGACAGCACTACTCGACTGTGGTGCGGCGCTACTTTACAGTTAGACAGCACTGACTGTGCGGCTACTTTACAGTCAGACAGCACTGACTGTGCGGCTACTTTACAGTCAGACAGCACTGACTGTGCGGCTACTTTACAGTCAGACAGCACTGACTGTGCGGCTACTTTACAGTCAGACAGCACTGACTGTGCGGCTACTTTACAGTCAGACAGCACTGACTGTGCGGCTACTTTACAGTCAGACAGCACTGACTGTGCGGCTACTTTACAGTCAGACAGCACTGACTTCACTCGCATATTTACTTTCTTGGGGAAAAATATTTACATAAGAATTCAAATCTTTTGGGGTGTGACGGTTTGTCATTGGATGAATGGTTGCTTTCGAAACGTCGGTAATCACTGACCAGCGAAACAGCGTCACTTTTCAGAATAACTGAAACCTCAGTGACACCTCTGTGATAACCTGAAGCTTAGCAAATGCACTTAAGCCCCTCCAGAATAACGAAAGCACCAAACAGTTTAGTAAAATCCGCTACTGCAAACTGTCACACTGTGCTTCATGCATCTACATCAGTTACAGAATGCAATTCGGACACTAAGCTTACGTTTGGCATTTTTATAATCAAATTTAAGACATTCGTAATCTCGGCATGTGAAAGGACTACTTTACCATCTTCAGTGCACAACATTCATACAGCTATCCTACGTAACGTACCGCTTTGCTAATTTGAAAGTAATTCCTTTGATAGTTAGGCATCGTAACTCATAAAGTCAGGAATTAATTCATTCTGCAGTCTGTCTTACGACAGGGCCGTAACCTCTTCATTCTGTAGTCTGTCTTACGACAGGTCCGTAGTCTCTTCATTCTGTAGTCTGTCTTACGACAGGGCCGTAACCTCTTCATTCTGTAGTCTGTCTTACGACAGGTCCGTAGTCTCTTCATTCTGTAGTCTGTCTTACGACAGGGCCGTAACCTCTTCATTCTGTAGTCTGTCTTACGACAGGTCCGTAGTCTCTTCATTCTGTAGTCTGTCTTACGACAGGGCCGTAACCTCTTCATTATGTAGTCTGTCTTACGACAGGGCCGTAACCTCTTCATTATGTAGTCTGTCTTACGACAGGGCCGTAACCTCTTCATTATGTAGTCTGTCTTACGACAGGGCCGTAACCTCTTCATTATGTAGTCTGTCTTACGACAGGGCCGTAGTCTCTTCATTCTGTAGTCTGTCTTACGACAGGGCCGTAACCTCTTCATTCTGCAGTCTGTCTTACGACAGGGCCGTAACCTCTTCATTATGTAGTCTGTCTTACGACAGGGCCGTAACCTCTTCATTATGTAGTCTGTCTTACGACAGGGCCGTAACCTCTTCATTATGTAGTCTGTCTTACGACAGGTCCGTAGCCTCTTCCAAAGCGAGTTCTCCACAGGGTGCGATCTAGTGCTTCCTCTTTCAATTTCCAGTATCTTTTCTTTTCCTTAAGGTCATCCAGTAGCTGCTTACGTCTTCTCCCTCGTCTTCCCGTCATTTCTATCCTTCCCTCTAACTTTCCTTCAATCACGTGTTTCAGAAGGCAGTTTCTACGCAAGATGTGACCAATCCAGTTAGCCTTTCTTCTTTTTATTGTATGTACGATATTCCTCTCCTCCTTGAATAAAAGCTGTTCTTTATTTCATCAGTAAAATGTTGTCACGCTGTTGGCATTAACATAATTAACGTCAGCCGCTCACAAGATCAAAGGGTTGGAACAGGGCGCGTAGGCGTCGGGCCGCCTGACTGCGGCGGTCTGCACATGGCACAATGACAGCGATACCTAAGGATGTGCCATGTGGCGCTGTTCGCCGTAGCAAAG
Organism: Reticulitermes speratus; assembly: GCA_021186555.1. Taxonomy (NCBI): domain Eukaryota; kingdom Metazoa; phylum Arthropoda; class Insecta; order Blattodea; family Rhinotermitidae; genus Reticulitermes; species Reticulitermes speratus. Next base: position 2,282,318 of record JAJKFL010000013.1, read on the forward strand.
ACTGAAACTGTGCCCAGTGCGTTGGCTCTGTCTACTTTGCTACTGAAAGGGAACAAAAGCGGGCCTTATGCGTGTCATTGCTAGTGCGTATGTGTGCGTGTGTATGTGTGTCAGTGTCGCAAGTTGTAATGTTGAACCGGTTGACCAATTTTGACGCAACTTGATGCGACCACTGCGCCGTTGGAGGCCACCAAAGCGCTGAACCTTGCAAGGTACTGTAATGGTGATAACAATATGGCAGACGTGTGGACGTTGTGTTTACATCGTGAACTGCGCGTTTCGCCGGCCACTCTGGCTCCGTCGGCTTCTTGTACTTATGTCGTAAGCAGCGAGATAAAGCTTCATGTAAAGTGTGTGTTATTTTTATCAGATTTTAACCAAAAGCGGAACACATCGTAAAAATGTAGTAAATATAAGCAGTAGGCTTATAAAACTTTCACGAAAATCTTGCGAGCGGGGAGCCGAGTTGTTTCCATGTCGACAGACAACACAGCGATGGACGGACAGACAGGACGAACGTAATAGTCGCTTTCCGGACACGTTAAAAATCGACTGGTAGAATGATCTTGATTTCGGGTTTCCGCCGCGATGTTGATAAAATCTGCGGTCTTCTGTGGTATTACGCAGCGTCGTGTGGTAATTGTTTACCGACGTTTCGGGACAACGTATCGGTCCCATCCTCACGGGTCAACATTCCCACTCGGAATCTTGACCCGTGAGGATGGGACCGATACGTTGTCCCAAAACTTCGGTAAACAATTACCACACGACGCTGCGTAATACCCCAGAAGAACGTAGATTTTGGTAGATTGATCGTAAAGTGCGCTTTTAACATTCAGTATTTCATAAATTGCACGGGGGGGCCTAATTGTGATGAATTATGTGAAGAAATGATGAGCAGGGGACATTACGATAGTTTTCACGTCTTGGGGCACACGTGTCGCGTGCTGTTGCTAGATTGTGGTATATAAACAGATTATAATCAGCCTGAAACGTAGCGTAAAGTGATGGGCCGAAACTTGCATGCAAGACTTTGAGCGGCAGCAGCTTTGGAAGCAAAATGAAATGTCAAAATGACGTGAGGTCAGACAGCTTAAGGAGGTACACAAGACTGACTGACTTCAGCAGGGTTTGACACTGTGCAACAAACCGACGATATTAAATGCGCGTGCCAAGTGTGGGCTATAGTAAGACAAAACTAAAGCAGTGGTCTTCAACCTGAGGTACGCGTACCCCCGGGGTGTAGGCGAAGACATCTTAGTGGGTACGTAAATTTAAAAAAAAAATAAATTTATTATTTAATGATAAACACTGAATAATCAGGGCCAGATTTAGGGTTAGCCATAAGAGACCGGACGTAAGGACATGCGATTTGGGAGCTCCATTTTTTCTTCTCTCTCTCTCTTTCTCTCCTTTATGCGATTCTTATCTGGGCGGCTAGTTTCATTTTATTCCACACAGTGCATATAATTTTGCTTTGCTAAAATACCTTTGTTCCTTTATTAATTTTTATACGATAGACAATAATATATTTATTTAATAGCTTGACTCTCCTTTTTCTCATTTAAAACTTATTATTTAATACATTATTTTGGATGTAATTTATTTAATTTATTTTAGATGTAGATTATAGACTGTGTATAACTTGAATTATGCACCAACAACTGTGGGGGTACAAAGTTGAAGAGAAATTATATGTGGGGGTACGCGAACAAAAAAGGTTGAATACCGCTGATCTAAAACCTACGGTTTCGATTCCCGACAGGAACAGCTGACTCTTCTTTCCTCCAAAGTGTCAAGACCCGCCCCCCGAGACTATCTAGCCACCTATTCAAGGGGTATTTGGGGTTTTTTCCCCGGGGTAGAGCGGTCCGGGACTGACCACTAATCTTCATCTATTGCCGAGGTTAAGAATGTGTGGATCTGTACTTCCACTCCCCCAAGAGACGTAAGCCTTCATGCCGTACATCGGAGACAATTTAACGCTTTCGTACCAGATGGCGCCATCAGTTATTGTAACCCGTAATTAGCTGTGTTTATGCTACCGGAACATTATGTGTTATGCTACCGGAACATTATGTGTTATGCTACCGGAAGATTATGTGTTATGCTACCGGAACATTATGTGTTATGCTACCAGAACATTATGTTATGCTACCGGAACATTATGTGTTATGCTACCGGAACATTATGTGTTATGTTACCGGAACATTATGTGTTATGCTACCGGAACATTATGTGTTATGCTACCGGAACATTGTGTGTTATTCTACCGGAACATTATTTGTTATGCTACCGGAACATTATGTGTTATGCTACCGGAACATTATGTGTTATGCTACCGGAACATTATGTTATGTTACCGGAACATTATGTGTTATGCTACCGGAACATTATGTGTTATGCTACCGGAACATTATGTGTTATGCTACCGGAACATTATGTGTTATGCTACCGGAACATTATGTGTTATGCTACCGGCAGTGTTGAAAGTTTCAAAATATCCAGTCCAGTGATGCTGTATTAATTATAATTTGCAGGTACTAAATATGTATTAAGTCTGGACTGTTAGGCTATTGTTTAGCTTAGTAACACCGCGAATTGTCATTTGAAATGCCAAATCGTTAAATGTTGGCGCAGTGCGATAGACAGTTAGTCCTGTGTCACGTGTTGTAGAAAGCCC
>JAJKFL010000013.1:2290000-2297370 GCA_021186555.1 Reticulitermes speratus
TTTCCCCCCGAGTACTTCGGTTTTCCCCTGTCAATTTCATTCCACCGGCGCTCCATTACTTATAAAAATAAAAAAAAACTGATTATCTTTCATCTTCGTCACAGGGTTGCACAATAAGCCTTAAGGCTGCGGTGCGTCCGTAGCATCTGCTGCGGGGCCCTTCACCACACACTAAAACGTAAAGCATAGTAAAGTGAGGTGAGTAGTGAGTTTTATTTTTACACCGAAGCAGATGTCCTTCATGTGTAGTGTGAGGAGGAGCCATTGTGCTTGTAGTGAAGAACACGAAGTTTGTACTGTAACGAAATTGCGTTCTGCCGCAGTTCTGAACTGGCGTACTTGGTACAGTGACTAGGCTACAGGCCTGACGGTGCGGACACTGGGGCCGCAGCTAGCCTCTAACTCCTCGGTGGGCACCCGCGGATCTTTCACCGGTGGTAAAAGGGTCCGGGCATGAAGTTGACTACATCCACTACAGAGGTTAAGAATCAGTGGAGCTATAACTCCACTCCCCGCATATAATTTAATGGCCTGGCAGGGACAGCTTTACTTCACATCTCACACGCGCCAACCACAGATGTGGTAAGCCGAGGTACTTAGCATTCTACAGCCCAGTGGTTTATCTACTGCAGGTTTAACATTTAGAAATTCTACGTTCTGCCCACACAGTGTATTTATGTGTTTTGTGTGGATCTCAGAACAAACAGCGATTATTTCACTGTACAGCATTAACTGACTGGTTTGTATAACTGAGACGGAGTGTGTTTACTGCGCGGTACGAACTGTATTTATGTGTTTTGTGTGGATCTCAGAACAAACAGCGATTATTTCACTGTACAACATTAACTGACTGGTTTGTATAACTGAGACGGATTGTGTTTACTGCGCGGTACGGACTGTATTTATGTGTTTTGTGTGGATCTCAGAACAAACAGCGATTATTTCACTGTACAACATTAACTGACTGGTTTGTATAACTGAGACGGAGTGGTTTACTGCGCGGTACGGACGTATTTATGTGTTTTGTGTGGATCTCAGAACAAACAGCGATTATTTCACTGTACAGCATTAACTGACTGGTTTTATAACTGAGACGGAGTGTGTTTACTGCGCGGTACGGACTGTATTTATGTGTTTTGTGTGGATCTCAGAACAAACAGCGATTATTTCACTGTACAACATTAACTGACTGGTTTGTATAACTGAGACGGACTGTGTTACTGCGCGGTACGGACTGTATTTATGTGTTTTGTGTGGATCTCAGAACAAACAGCGATTATTTCACTGTACAACATTAACTGACTGGTTTGTATAACTCAGACGGAGTGTGTTTACTGCGCGGTACGGACTGTATTTATGTGTTTTGTGTGGATCTCAGAACAAACAGCGATTATTTCACTGTACAGCATTAACTGACTGGTTTGTATAACTGAGACGGACTGTGTTTACTGCGCGGTACGGACTGTATTTATGTGTTTTGTGTGGATCTCAGAACAAACAGCGATTATTTCACTGTACAACATTAACTGACTGGTTTGTATAACTGAGACGGACTGTGTTTACTGCGCGGTACGGACTGTATTTATGTGTTTTGTGTGGATCTCAGAACAAACAGCGATTATTTCACTGTACAACATTAACTGACTGGTTTGAATAACTGAGACGGAGTGTGTTTACTGCGCGGTACGGACTGCATTTATGTGTTTTGTGTGGATCTCAGAACAAACAGCGATTATTTCACTGTACAACATTAACTGACTGGTTTGTATAACTGAGACGGAGTGTGTTTACTGCGCGGTACGGACTGTATTTATGTGTTTTGTGTGGATCTCAGAACAAACAGCGATTATTTCACTGTACAGCATTAACTGACTGGTTTGTATAACTGAGACGGAGTGTGTTTACTGCGCGGTACGGACTGTATTTATGTGTTTTGTGTGGATCTCAGAACAAACAGCGATTATTTCACTGTACAACATTAACTGACTGGTTTGTATAACTGAGACGGAGTGTGTTTACTGCGCGGTAAGGACTGTATTTATGTGTTTTGTGTGGATCTCAGAACAAACAGCGATTATTTCACTGTACAACATTAACTGACTGGTTTGTATAACTGAGACGGAGTGTGTTTACTGCGCGGTACGGACTGCATTTATGTGTTTTGTGTGGATCTCAGAACAAACAGCGATTATTTCACTGTACAGCATTAACTGACTGGTTTGTATAACTGAGACGGACTGTGTTTACTGCGCGGTACGGACTGTATTTATGTGTTTTGTGTGGATCTCAGAACAAACAGCGATTATTTCCCTGTACAACATTAACTGACTGGTTTGTATAACTGAGACGGAGTGTGTTTACTGCGCGGTACGGACTGTATTTATGTGTTTTTGTGTGGATCTCAGAACAAACAGCGATTATTTCACTGTACAGCATTAACTGACTGGTTTGTATAACTGAGACGGACTGTGTTTACTGCGCGGTACGGACTGTATTTATGTGTTTTGTGTGGATCTCAGAACAAACAGCGATTATTTCACTGTACAACATTAACTGACTGGTTTGTATAACTGAGACGGAGTGTGTTTACTGCGCGGTACGGACTGCATTTATGTGTTTTGTGTGGATCTCAGAACAAACAGCGATTATTTCACTGTACAACATTAACTGACTGGTTTGTATAACTGAGACGGAGTGTGTTTACTGCGCGGTACGGACTGTATTTATGTGTTTTGTGTGGATCTCAGAACAAACAGCGATTATTTCACTGTACAACATTAACTGACTGGTTTGTATAACTGAGACGGAGTGTGTTTACTGCGCGGTACGGACTGTATTTATGTGTTTTGTGTGGATCTCAGAACAAACAGCGATTATTTCACTGTGCAGCATTAACTGACTGGTTTGTATAACTGAGACGTAGTGTGTTTACTGCGCGGTACGGACTGTATTTATGTGTTTTGTGTGGATCTCAGAACAAACAGCGATTATTTCACTGTACAACATTAACTGACTGGTTTGTATAACTGAGACGGAGTGTGTTTACTGCGCGGTACGGACTGTATTTATGTGTTTTTGTGTGGATCTCAGAACAAACAGCGATTATTTCACTGTACAACATTAACTGACTGGTTTGTATAACTGAGACGGAGTGTGTTTACTGCGCGGTACGGACTGTATTTATGTGTTTTGTGTGGATCTCAGAACAAACAGCGATTATTTCACTGTACAACATTAACTGACTGGTTTGTATAACTGAGACGGAGTGTGTTTACTGCGCGGTACGGACTGTATTTATGTGTTTTGTGTGGATCTCAGAACAAACAGCGATTATTTCACTGTACAGCATTAACTGACTGGTTTGTATAACTGAGACGTAGTGTGTTTACTGCGCGGTACGGACTGTATTTATGTGTTTTGTGTGGATCTCAGAACAAACAGCGATTATTTCACTGTACAACATTAACTGACTGGTTTGTATAACTGAGACGGACTGTGTTTACTGCGCGGTACGGACTGTATTTATGTGTTTTGTGTGGATCTCAGAACAAACAGCGATTATTTCACTGTACAACATTAACTGACTGGTTTGTATAACTGAGACGGAGTGTGTTTACTGCGCGGTACGGACTGCATTTATGTGTTTTGTGTGGATCTCAGAACAAACAGCGATTATTTCACTGTACAACATTAACTGAATGGTTTGTATAACTGAGACGGAGTGTGTTTACTGCGCGGTACGGACTGTATTTATGTGTTTTGTGTGGATCTCAGAACAAACAGCGATTATTTTACTGTACAACATTAACTGACTGGTTTGTATAACTGAGACGGAGTGTGTTTACTGCGCGGTACGGACTGTATTTATGTGTTTTGTGTGGATCTCAGAACAAACAGCGATTATTTCACTGTACAACATTAAAAACCCAGCTCGTACCGCGCAGTAAACACACTCCGTCTCAGTTATACAAACCAGTCAGTTAAGTACAATTCAGATCAACTTTCGTTCTCCCAAGTCCTAAGTGCTGCTGCAACCCTCCTGATTTAAGATAATTAAAATTATCTCTCCCCCCCGCCCCCCCGCTTTAAAGTGAACCAAACTATTTTCCAAATTATGCACTTTAGCATTAACCAGATATCAAAATTCCACAGCTCTTGTTTCAAACCGCAACTTTTATTCTTTTAACGCCTGTTGTTTTCATGCGTCTGCTTTCAGAGGGACGAGCGGGCGAAGCCTGGGAATATTTTAACAAGTGATGCTGTGTCTCTCCCCACATAAATATTTCTCACTTCTCCATTCTCTCTCATTTCCATCCACTTTTGTGCCATACGTTACGTCTCTCTCCGTAGTCTTTTTTTCTGTACAGAATTAAACAGACTCTTTCTTTTTAACTTCAACTTTGAAGAAACTCTTCGAAATGGGACCCTTTTTTCGAAGCAGTGACTCACGGTTAGTCTCTTGTCTTTGATGCACATAGAATGGCCTTCACGAGCAGAATGCTTGTCTGCCGTGTTTTATAATTTAAATTTTTTTTTTCTGTCTGCAACGTTAAAACAAGATTACCCGCTGTAAGAGGACCTGACGTAACGTCGCTAACAGAGCCGTGAACTTTAATTTCAAAGTCTTGCCAGCAAGCACAAAGCAAGAAACTTCTTGACCACGAAATTAGGCATCTATTACTTTTATCATTTCAACTTGACGTTTGCCCTGGAAGCTCATTACAGTTTTCATCAAGTTTCTTCACTCTGGCACACAAGTTATTACAAAGTTGCTGAAGCCCCTCTGATTCTCAGAGGAACTCATCTCAGTACCGAGACCTTACAGAGTCAGTCCGTCGCAATGAGACCATAAAACTTGAGCGAGAGACGTGTGACAGGAGGTCTTGCAACCTTCCTAATGGCTTGTTAAGAACTATGTATTAGACATGACACGTAATATATAAAAAACTTTTTATTCTGTTAATTTTAACGACGAGATCTTTACACTAGAGATTCTGTAGTAACAAGAACCACTTCCATTGTCTGAGCGTTAAGAAGCGCTACCATTCGCATTGGGAATAGAAGCTGAAGCCAGTTCACTCTTGAGCGCTTTGCCACAGCGGAAATACATGAATTACCGGCCGGGGGTCAACGTACTTTACTGAGTTTTTGTCTGATCCTCAAAGCAAAAAGCTGGGATATTGAGAACTAATTGGTTTCTGGACTTTGTCCATCGTCCGGATATCTAAAATTACGACGTTTCGGAAGCTGGATCTGCTTCCGTCCTCAGGTGGAGGGAGACACCTACTGTGTTGGGTCCCTTAGACAGAGCTAACCTCAATCACTGGACCTTTTAGAAAAATTGGATAATTCGTTAGGCTACGTTAGAAGACTAACACTATCTCGTTAGTGTTTCGAGATTACTTATTTACAATCAACATGTCGCACCTCACACTACCAAACATAGCTTGGTCACAGCAGTTGATACAGCGACTTCAAGCAAGCTGGCTCAAGCGGTAACGCTCCTGAGGTATATTCCGCACGAACCCGGTTCCATCCTTGACGGCGACGCCGATCGTCCTCAGGCGTTCGTGGTTTTCCTTAGTCCCTCCAGGAAAATGTCCGAATAATGTAGGGTAATTACGTTATATTAAACCACTGCGTTACAAGGCGGAAGGTCGCGGGTTCGATTCCCGATGGTGTTATTTGAATTTTTCATTGACATAATCCTTCCGACCGCACTATGGTCCTGGGGTCGACTCAGCGGCACATGTTAGTGCCACACGACCTCCAGCGGCACATGTTAGTGCCACACGACCTCTAGCGGTACATGTTAGTGCCACACTACCTCCAGCGGCACATGTTAGTGCCACACGACCTCTAGCGGCACATGTTAGTGCCACACGACATCCAGCGGCACATGTTAGTGCCACACGACATCTAGCGGCACATGTTAGTGCCACACGACATCCAGCGGCACATGTTAGTGCCACACGACATCCAGCGGCACATGTTAGTGCCACACGACCTCTAGCGGCACATGTTAGTGCCACACGACATCCAGCGGCACATGTTAGTGCCACACGACCTCTAGCGGTACATGTTAGTGCCACACTACCTCCAGCGGCACATGTTAGTGCCACACGACCTCTAGCGGCACATGTTAGTGCCACAAAGCCTGTAAGCAGTTAGTTAAAGCTGTGTTATATCGTCAGGATTGACTGGCACAAACAGTTTATTACAAATTGACTTTTAAGGCTTGCATTTTTGTTCAGTGTGTAGACAATCAGCTTTAGGTCATTTAACTGACATAATCGGCCGATTCCAGTGGCCGCGCGTTCTAAGGAGTGGGTCTACGGCCGTTCGCTTCCTGGGATTTCGGGTTCAAATCCCGCCGGAGGCATGGATGTCTGTCTGTTTTAAGTGTTGTATGTTGTCAGGTAGAGGTCTCTGCGACGGGCTGATCACTCGTCCAGAGGAGTCCTACCGAGTGTGGTGTGTCTGAGTGTGATCGTGAAGCCTCGATAATGAGGCGGCCTAGGCCCCCAAGGGGCTGTCGAGCCATGAAAAAACAAGTGATATAATCGATTGCTATTAAATTAAACATTCTCAATCAAGGAATCGAAATGGACTACCAGAAATGTCGCAATCTGAGGGTTAATTGTGATGCTAAATGTCACTGTTTAAGAAGCAAACAGTGATAGGTTAGGGTGTAATGGCAGTCGCTGTCAGAAGAAAGTAGACAGACAGACAGACAGGCAGACAGACAGACATATTTTAGTAGTCGTCACGTTTGTCATTTATAGACAGCTGGCAAAGGGGGAAAATTGTATATTTTGGTTATTAATTAGTTGAAAACAAAATTTGTATGTGGCCGTGTGATTTGACAGGAAATTATTCAGTAATACCACCAATTTATTTTTTCCACGAGCAACGTATTAACAACAGATTAAAAAATATAAGCACGTAATTTTTGCTACGCGAGCAGTGTAATTATTCGCCTTCCGTACCCCCCCACCCCCCCCCCCACCCCCCCAACTCACTCGTGCACTGCTTATATAAATTGTTGCCATAGTAACTGCCTTGCTACAGGGTCCAATTACTAACATTAACCGCTGCTTGCTGCTAATATTTTTAAAAGGAAAATTTTAAATAAAGCAATCACCAAACATGTCTCATTTTCAGGAGACCTGAGGTTTGATCTCCAAATCGCGTACTCTTTTTTTTTTTTGTCGATTTTTAATTCACTTCCTACAGGAAGCCGTAAAGTGTGACGTAATAACAATTACAGGTAACCCACACCGACGCCTTGATGTAACACCTACGCTCTGCCGTCTAAATCCAGAATTTAAAAGTAACATAACTATATATAACTCGTCAGTAAATTATTT
>JAJKFL010000013.1:2297470-2308813 GCA_021186555.1 Reticulitermes speratus
ACGGTTTACTGTAGTGAAAAATTTATAAGAAATTATTTCCACAAAAGATGACCTTCGTGGCACCCTTTTTAAATATCAAAACCAATATCGGCGACACGAGCTGTCACCGTCGTCAGGGCAGTCAGTCTTGTTACGCGAAACAGAAAATTTACAATGCTAAACACGCCAACTCTCAAAGAATATAAATGTGACATAATGTGGAAACCCTATTCAGGCGTTCTTTACGAAGTGAAGAAGAGCGCTTCACGTCCGTCAAACTGTCTGTCCGTCTGTGACCTAGTAACAGCTTTAAATCATTTCTCAGATCTTAATAAAATTCTATACCTCAGTTCTTGACAAAACTATGCCGAATAATCATGAGTTTCTTGTAAACGGGTTTAGTAACAGACATACTACACTAAAGGGCCGCGATAGCTCAGTCGGTATAGCGACTCGCTACGAGCTGGACGGTCCGGGGATCGAATCCCGGTAGGGGCGAGATTTTCAGCACCCGTCCAGACCGACCCTGGGGCCTAAACAGCCTGCTATACAATGGGTACCGGGTCACTCCCGGGGGGTAAAGCGACCGGGGCGTGGCGTTGACCACCCACCCCCATCTAGCGCCGAGGTTAAAGAAAGAGTAGAGCTATACCTCTACTCCCCCTCTGGGCCTTCGTGGCCTGTTCTAGGGAGAACTTTACTTCACATACTACACTAAAAGCGTAAAATAATTTCTAAACCAATTTCAATATTTGTTGACATGTTTCGCTCCAGTTCGGTATAAAATCGTCCACAAGATGCCACTCAATTATTAAGAATTTCGTGAAAAGCAGCATGCTGAAAGCCATATTTTACGCGTAAAGGAAATTTTCCAGCGCATTCTATGCTTTTCGTGTGATTTGGACAAACTCCAGCAAGACAGATGTACTCCAGGTATAGTCAGTTTCGTGAAAATCGGCGCAGTGAAACCCACAATTTAATTACGAAAGGTAAATAAATTTCTATTCGTAATTTTCAAATTTATTGTCCTATTCTGGTGAAATTCGATAAGAGATTTGCACACAGACGCTGTTTGGGATTTGTGACTTTAGCAAACTCGGCGCAGGTAAGGTCGTGCTGTAAATGATACACTGGCTAGTGTACCGTGACACTGTACGACACTTTTACAGCAAAGAACGCCTTGCTAAAGTACTGCACCGTTTGCTGTCTTGCTGATAGAGAAATAACTCTCATTCCTGAAAACTGAACCGCGCCCAGTGACAGCATTTCTGTACTGCTGGTAGTCTAAACAGACCTCACACGTGCACTGCTCGGTTATCGTTGTTTCTCGCAGACTGCGAGAAACTTTGATTTCGTAAACATGGAGTGTAATTTCTTCTGGCAGGTGTGAAACGTGAGGTCCGCGCATTTTATGTGCCGGAACAGATTTTTTGGAACAGCATGTGGGTGGTAATTATGGCACTTTTTGTGTGGGGGTTGGGGCTTACCAGGGCAAGGAATGTCACTCGAAACAAGGACTGCCCCATATTGCTGACATAACAGACATTCTACACAACTCTACATTCAGATACTACATTTCAAAAGACTATACCAGGGGTGGCCAAACTTGCTTAACCTAAGAGCCACATACGATAAACTTCAGACGTTTCAGAGCCGCAAGACATCAACAAATATCACACACACGTTTTTATTGTTACACGCACATTTTGTTACAAAAATTATTAAATATATTTACTCATCATGAACATTAAACTTACGTTTTAATCCAGCGGACTCTCAGTTTATACCGGTAAATAATTATAGGGCTTGAAAATCTTTTATTTGCCTTTTATATGAATTGTAATGCAAAAAGGAGCTCAGTCAACATAATTCCACGAGCCGCACATTATATGTCAAAGAGCCGCATGTGGCTCGCGAGCCGCGGTTTGGTCATCCCTGGACTATACCGTACTGGAATTCTCACTTTAAAGCATCAGACGACTAAACGTAAACCGAAAGACACAGGCAAGACACCAACTGTTAAGAGCTCAATTATTGTTATGCTATTGATAAGGAGAGCTGAGACACCTAGCTTATTGTTGGAATGTCAACTGTCATTGACATCGTCCATGACAGTTGTACTTAGCTAAGTATACGTGTGTCGCCTTTATTTCGTCACGTTCTGCAACTAACAGCTGACTTAATTAAGATGATCCAGACACGATCCAAACACAGACCACACCTTAACTATCATTATAATCCACATTTTCATATCTTCTATATACATGCATACTGCATAACAATATGGGATCTACGAATAATACAGGGCATACACAAAAGAATGGTGCGGTTCTAATAGAGAACACTATTAAAACCGCACCATTCTTTTGTGTATGCCCTGTATAACAATCAAATTTTGCGATCCATTGTTAGGTGATATTACAGTAGTCTGAAAGGGAGAATGCGTATTAAAATTAAGACCCGGCAGCCAGACTCTTTAAACTAGTTATGTACAAATCCTGCAACTTATCCAGGGTGCGCCACCTCTATGTGACCGGAAGAACTGTGTCTTTCGATGAAGTCTAGGGCTATTGCGGCGGTATAACTGCTACCGGCACGGCTTCCCAAGCCAGATAGACCTCGGTTGAAGGCCCTGACAAAGCGAGTCCCGCAGCTCGGGGCAGGATGGGCTCTTTAGGCGTGGTGGGAGTAAACCCTGACGGAAAATCCCGGTCGTACAGGTTGGGGGCTGTGCGGGTGGCTGGTAAAGACTCCACGCAAAAAAAAAAAATGCGAACAATGATACGTTTCGGAGCAAAGTGCCGGACAGACGGGTACCCGCAGGTCGCCATCAGTTACGACCACCACTACTGTCCTGAAAACACGTTCCAAGGATCCGAACGCTACAAACTGTGAGCGATATCATCAGACGTTCTGCATCACTAGCAGACACACTGCATGATACACACACTAACAGCGTTTGGTATTAGACGTTTTGACTTTAATTTGTTACATTTCAATATGCACGATGTTTGTAAGATAAAGCAAGGCAAAGTGTGACTTCGCACGCTCGCTTGATGTGGCCAGACACGTGTACAAGGGACCATGTTGCGTGTCACTTTTATGTGCAGTCGTATGGACAGACAAAACGTCACGCTCAACTATTTAGTTAGCAACAATAAATGTGTTCGCCGATCCCAGTGGCCACGCGGTCTAAGGCGTGGGTCTACGGCCGCTCGTTTACTGGGATTGTGGGTTCGAATCCCGCCTAGGGCATGGATGTATGTCTGTTGTGAGTGTTGTGTGTTGTCAGGTAGAGGTCTGTGCGACGGGCTGGTCACTCGTCCAGAGGAGTCCTACCGAGTGTGGTGTGTCTGAGTGTGATCGAGAAGCCTCAAAAAATGAGGCGGCCTAGGCCCCCAAGGGGCTGTCGAGCCATTGGAAAAAAAATGTGTTCACAAGTGGTGTCTAGCAGACCTAAGCAGTATCCCGCGAGAAATAAATTACACATACAACAAAACACGTATTGAGAGATCGACATACAAAAAGCGAATACACTTCACTGACTACGTCAGTGATGACAACAATACTAACAGTAATATAACATACGTAACAGCACACAAGGTACACCAACAATACTAACAATAATATAACATACGTAACAGCACACAAGGTACACCAACAATACTAACAATAATATAACATACATAACAGCACACAAGGTACACCAACAATACTAACAATAATATAACATACGTAACAGCACACAAGGTACACCAACAATACTAACAATAATATAACATACGTAACAGCACACAAGGTACACCAACAATACTAACAATAATATAACATACGTAACAGCACACAAGGTACACCAACAATACTAACAATAATATAACATACATAACAGCACACAAGGTACACCAACAATACTAACAATAATATAACATACGTAACAGCACACAAGGTACACCAACAATACTAACAATAATATAACATACGTAACAGCACACAAGGTACACCAACAATACTAACAATAATATAACATACGTAACAGCACACAAGGTACACCAACAATACTAACAGTAATATAACATACGTAACAGCACACAAGGTACACCAACAATACTAACAATAATATAACATACGTAACAGCACACAAGGTACACCAACAATACTAACAATAATATAACATACGTAACAGCACACAAGGTACACCAACAATACTAACAGTAATATAACATACGTAACAGCACACAAGGTACACCAACAATACTAACAATAATATAACATACGTAACAGCACACAAGGTACACCAACAATACTAACAATAATATAACATACGTAACAGCACACAAGGTACACCAACAATACTAACAGTAATATAACATACGTAACAGCACACAAGGTACACCAATAATACTAACAGTAATATAACATACATAACAGCACACAAGATACACCAACAAAACTAACAATAATATAACATACGTAAGAGCACACAAGGTACACCAACAATACTAACAATAATATAACATACGTAACAGCACACAAGATACACCAACAATACTAACAATAATATAACATACGTAACAGCACACAAGGTACACCAACAATACTAACAATAATATAACATACATAACAGCACACAAGGTACACCAACAATACTAACAATAATATAACATACATAACAGCACACAAGGTACACCAACAATACTAACAATAATATAACATACGTAACAGCACACAAGGTACACCAACAATACTAACAATAATATAACATACATAACAGCACACAAGGTACACCAACAATACTAACAATAATATAACATACATAACAGCACACAAGGTACACCAACAATACTAACAATAATATAACATACATAACAGCACACAAGGTACACCAACAATACTAACAATAATATAACATACGTAACAACACACAAGGTACACCAACAATACTAATAATAATATAACATACATAACAGCACACAAGGTACACCAACAATACTAACAATAATATAACATACATAACAGCACACAAGGTACACCAACAATACTAACAATAATATAACATACATAACAGCACACAAGGTACACCAACAACACTAACAATAATATAACATACATAACAGCACACAAGGTACACCAACCTTACAATCCAGCAAATGCGGGACAAGGCACATACAGTGATACAAGATATCCAGTAACTTTTATATGAATTCCTATAACCCTCCGCAACCCACTCCTTTCCGTTTCAGAAGACTTATCGGTCGAAATGAAAATGCGGTCTGTGTTTGAGTGAAACTTGTATTTCCTCGGAGTTTTTGAGCAGTTCATAATAATATTTGTTCTTTTCCCTTATAGAGGTCTGTTCTACCGTCTGGGATATGTTCCTTTCAGTTTTCAGATAGCTAATCGACCGTAATCGCGCTCCATCGCAATCTGAAGTTTGATTTACGCGATATCTAGCGTTTCCTGGTTATTTTACGAAGGAGAGAACGCTCAGTGCAAGAGCGATTTATGTTCAGTCTTCTAAATGTTACAAATTTCGGTGTGAACAACTTGTTGCCAGATTATTTTTCTGCTATATCCTGACATTGTTCCACATAACAACAAATTGCATGCTACATGGCTGCACATCCGATCAAGAAATTGTCAGCTATGGTGGACTAAACACCGCCAGGGTAGTTCAGTCCAGTCTGCTCTTCAAGGTCATTTCTCTTCTCTACCATCGTCCAGACTGGCTCTGGGAATTAACGAGCCTACTTTTCAATGGGAATCTGGCTAAAGCGGCCGCGACATGAAGCTGACCACTCATCTCCATCTATTGCAGAGGTTAAGGCCGCGTTCTCACGGGGCGTGAACCACGCGCGTGAATCACACTTTCGTGCTCACTCGTGTTGCCTCCACGCTTGGTGGAAAGCGTGAGCTGTTCACACGGACAAAAGGTTTCAGTACAATCGTGGCCATGGACGGGACAGTTGCTGAGGGCTGTGCCGTAGTGTGCTCTGTGTTTTGTGTAAGTTTAGCATATAAAATTGTTCGCGCACTCGACAAAAGACAAGAAAAACGTCGGAGAAAGCGTTGGTGGGTTAATGAGTGGATAACACGGCGCCCACTTGTGGGAGCATCCAGATTTATTGATACCGAACTTAAACATCGCTATCCAGATGACTTCAAAAATTTACTGCGAATGACAGAAATACAGTTTGAATACTTGTTAAGCAGAGTTAAGAAACGTAAAGTTTCGCTGTCACTGAGTCTTAGCATTTGTGACGACATCTTACCTCACGAACGCCAGCACCACGACTGAAAATCAAACATGGTTTGATCCTGCCACGACAGGATCGTGGACTGCTGACGTCACACGCAAGGTCCACGACTCCGCGTTCACACGGGTAGTGGCCCACGAAGGTGTGATTCACGCGCGTGGTTCACGCCCCGTGAGAACGCGGCCTAAGAATGTGTAAATGCATATGTGTCCTCCCCTCTAGGCTTTCATGGTTTGCACAGGGACAAATTTATCTTGACCGTTACCACTCCCAAACATAAAATTTTTTTAAATCGCCGATATACATTCTGTAAGAATTCCTTATTTCTCACCTGCGTCCAGCCTTCCCCGCAGTCTCTAATTTAATTTTGTTTCAAACTGGTATAGCTGTCATCGTCTTCCTGGTGCCAGGCAGTAACAGTGGTCACTGTGTAAGCGACATCCTGACGACAGACAAATATTTCAGTCCTAAGAAAATGTTTATGGCGCCATGAAATTGAATTTAACATTACCAATGCTTAAATATCGCACGTTATAATTTCAAATATCGTCTATTTGTGAGCCATAAAACAAAATAATACTGCGCCCAGAGCGCAGAAAGGGCTCCAGTGAGAAAATATTTTGTTAGGCCCTAATATTGCGCCCAATCCGTACAAACAACTTGGCTGAAGCGGACCGTCTGTACGCCCCAACACAACACGTGTTCCACATTACGAGTTCCGCTAACATACAAATTGTACTGTCAGCGAGGACGACTTACATGGCCTACACTTAGACAGTGTGGACCGCGATAGCTCAGTCGGTATAGCGACTACGCTATGAGCTGGTCGGTCTGGGGATCGAATCCCTGTTGGGGCGAGATTTTCCACGCCCTGGGGCATACCCAGCCGCCTGTACAATGGGTACCGGGGGTAAAGCGGCCGGGGCGTGGCGTTGACCACCCACCCCCATCTAGCGCCGAGGTTAAAGAAAGAGTTTACCTCTACTCCCCCTCTGGGTCTTCATGGCCTGTTCTAGGGAGACCTTTATCTTTACGTTTATACTTAGACAGTGAGCACAAATTAAGTAACCTAGATAAGGGTTCACAACAACAAAATTAACTCCAATTTCGTTAACAAGTTGCCACATAAATATGAACACGCTCTCTTAATCTCATGGCTTTTTAAATCAATTTTTATAGCAGAAACGTCTAAAGTAGACAGAAGGACGTTTAGTACTCTCCGATCCCAGTGTTTTGAAAACTGGGACCTCAGAGAGCAGAGTAAAATCTAGAAGGATTTCAGTTGAAGGAACCAGAGAGGCGTTGATTTACGAGCGCGTGTCGGCAAAACAGAGTTATGTCCGTAATTGTTCGTCTCTCTCTTCTGTCCTTATTCTGCTATGTCATTGTGCCTATCTGCGAGAGAGTGTGTGTGTGTGCGTGCGTGTGTGTGGTGCAGAGAAGATGGAATTTTCACGCTTCACTGCTCTATAAGTGATCTTCCCTTGGAATGATCCCCTCCTACATTCAGTGCAGCAGTATACGCGAAATTAGCTTCAGTCACTCACGAGTTCCATAATAAAGCCAAAATCGAGAGAATTCTTTCCTCTTTTCTCCTATTCTACAGCAGAGCTGTTAGCACAGGACACACATATCTGATCGTGACTATAAATTCGTTCTTGATGTCAGGGGGTTTGGAATTGGCGTCTGTATGCGACTTTAGTTTAGCTTCCAGAAGCAGACGAAAACTTACTGGAATGGTCTCACAGAATTACTGAGTTTACCGGGCCAAATGAGTATGAATTTACATGTTCTAATTGTGGGGCGCGATAGCTCAGTCGGTATACCGACTGAGCTATCCCGGCCCCAACAACGTGAATGTTTGTTACAAATTTAATTTCTTGACAATTCATTATTTGGTATCTACTGTCCCGGGTTGGTGATCATGTAGATCATTGCGGGCCTCAGTGACGTCCTGTCTGAATACTCTTAACGAACACTTTGCAACACGAACGTGATATACAATAAAAGAACACTGGTATATTTTCAGATCCTACTTATGTGGTACGGGGCACGCGGTGGCGCAGTTGGTTGAGGCACTGCGCTACAAGCCGGAAGGTCGCGGATTTGATTCCCGATGGTGTCATTGGAATTTTTCATTGACATAATCGTTTCGGTCGCACTATGGCCCTGGGGTCGACTCAGCCTCTAACAGAAATGAGTACCAGAAATCTTTCCTGGGGGGTAAAGGCGGCTGGTGCGTAGGGCTGACAACCTTACCACCTTCATGTGCCGATTGTCTAGAAATCTGGGAGCCTCAACCTCCTGGAACCCTAAGGGCCTGTAATGGGATGGTTTTTTTTTACTTATGCGGTACAGCATTTGGTTTCTTGTTTGAATGTTGAACTTGGCAGAGCGAATGATAACACACCTGCAGTTGTAGCCCTGCAGGGCTACAACTGCAGCCTTGACCAGGTCACAAGCTATATTTTTTTCAATGGATCGACAGCCTCTTGGGGGCCTAGGCCGCCTCATTTTTCGACGCTTCACGATCACACACTTTAGACACAACACACTCGGTAGGACTCCTCTGTACGAGTGACCAGCCCGTCGCACAGACCTCTACCTGACAACACACAACACTCACAACAGACAGACATCCATGCCCCCGGTGGGATTCGAACCCACAATCCCAGTAAGCGAGCGGCCGTAGACCGACGCCTTAGACCGCACGGCCACTGCGATCGGCAGTCACAACCTTTTTCCAGCCGTTATTGCAGCAAGATGTAAGTTTTATATTGGCCTCAGCTACGACTCTTCCAGTTCACTGTTCATAATCAGCGCGCTCTGTCTCACCTGCACACATCTCGCAGTGTCGCTAAATAAACCAAACTATAAATAAGACGCTTACGGTGGAGACGCTAAGCGAAGTGTAAACAGTAATTAACGGTGTTGTTTGTACTCCTTTGAGTTCAATCCCATTCCCGAGGTGCTGATACGTCACAGTTCGACAACAAAAATGGAGTGTTTCTGTGGCGTGACAGGCAAGCCTAATGAAGATCAGGACTGAACAGGGATGAGAAGCAGACAGCGTTTTGCTGTTGAATTGTTCTTTATTATACAGCTTTTGTATTTAGCGTCTGTAAGGAAAATCACTCACGTGGTATTTTTAAATATTTTTAAAAGACATACGGGGCATACACAAAAGAATGGTGCTGTATCAAAAGTGAATAAAAAATGTATTTCCCATCTTACACGGGCACAACATACACCGTCAGCGGCGGCAACTGTCCAAGTTTCTCATTTGGTAATTACAATCCTTCAATGTGTGCACCCTGGGTCACACGACACACATCCACACGGTAATCAAACTCATCCCAGACCCGGTGTAGCATGTCAGCACACAGAAAGCCTTCTCCTGCTGCAACGCCATCTTTGAAACTGGCCCCGCGGCCACGCAGTAAGCATGAGAAGCGAACTGCTGGTAGCGCATGAGAAACTTGGAAAGTTGCCGCCGCTGACGGTGTATGATGTGCCCGTGTAATGTGAGATATAAATTTTTTATTCACTTTTGAAACCGCACCATTCTTTAGTGTATGCCCTGTATATCGATGTTAAACTTGATATCCCACACTGAGGGAGGAACACAGGCTAAGGGGTTTTCAGAATAGGAAGCTGTGAAGACGTTTAGATCCGAAAGGGACGAGGTAGGAGAGACTGCGTACTGAGAAACTTCTTCGTCTGTACTTCTCACCAAATATTATTCGGCTAATTAAATGACGGAGAATGATGTAAGCGGGGCATGTAGCACGTATGGTGAAGGAGGTACATACAGGATTTTGGTAGGGAAACCTGAGGGAAAGAAATCACTTGAGAGATAAAGGCGTAGATGGGAGGATAATATTAAAATTAATCTTGAATAAATATGATGGGAGTGGACTGGATCAATCTGGTTCAGGACAGAGACAAATTGCGGGCTGTTGTGAACACGGTAATGAACCTTCGGGTTAAATAAAATGTAGGGAACTTCTTGACTAGATGAGGAACTATCAGCTTGTCAAGAAGATCTCTGCTCCATAGAGTTAGTTAGCGTATTTTAGATTATCAGACAATAAATCAAATCAGTGAAATTTTTTATTTTAGGCTTCTGCCGCGATGTTGATGTCTGCGCTCTTCTGGGATATTACGTAGCGTCGTGTGGTAATTGTTTACCGACGTTTCGGGACAACGTATCGGTCTCATCTTCAAGGGTCAAGAGTCCGAGAAAAAATTGTAATGTCGTACAGAGAGGGTCACTTGTCTCCAGTTTGATCTGACAAGATATCAAACGCAGCCGTCATTAATTTGAACCAACCGAATATTTTGAAGTACTATATGACCATCTTCTCTGCGATGAGCTGATCCCTCGTCCAGAGGAGTCCTACCGAGTCTGGTGTGTCTAAAGTGTGTGATCGTGAATCCTCGAAAAATGAGGCAGCCTAGGCCCCCAAGGGGCTGTCGAGCCATTGAAGAAAAACAATGACCATCTTGCACGATACCTAACTACTCTGCAACATGTACAATGTTGCAAAGCGTAGCGGTTCAGCGAAGCAACGTTAGTGCTATGTACTTGGGAGAAGCCAATTTCAAATTTTGGTCCCTAAACCGTTTATCCTAAGATTTCCCGTGATTTGTTTTAAGTTCATCGAGAAAGATGACGAAATATTTGTTCAAAGCAGAAACTGGCTACTTATTGCCACATCCTTGTCAACTCATAATTCATTTAACATATATTCTGTGCTAAGTGTTTTAAGTAAGGAGCAGTGTTGTTACATAAACCATACAAACAAACTAATTATGTATATATAAAACATTCACGTGTTCTGGAGCTTCAGGCCGTGTTGACCAATAAATATTGACCAACGTGTCAAAGGACAGCAGTTCCTTCATGTTCAAGGTCGAGCAGTTCACTAAGACATGTTGGACTGGATTCCATTGGAGTCTCTTTATAGTGACTCTAGTAATTCGAAAGAAATATTCTTAAAGTATGGTCCACGTAGCAACAAAGTTCGATGTAACCCTACAGTCTAAGCTTTTCGAAATAGAATGAGTTGTTCAAATTGTATGCCATCTGCTTAGCATTCAAAGACCA